>JAOTOM010004957.1:0-257500 GCA_034440615.1 Ashinkailepas kermadecensis
CGGCACCCTGACGGCACTCTGACGGCACCCTGACGGCACCCTGACGGCACCTGACGGCACCCTGACGGCACCCTGACGGCACCACGGTGCCTGACGGCACCCTGACGGCACCCTGACGGCACTCTGACGGCACTCTGACGGCACCTGACGGCACCCTGACGGCACCCCTGACGGCACTCTGACGGCACCCTGACGGCACCCTGACGGCACTCTGACGGCACTCTGACGCGCACTCTGACGGCACTCTGACGGCACCCTGACGGCACCCTGACGGCACCCTGACGGCACCCTGACGGCACCCTGACGGCACTCTGACGGCACCCTGACGGCACTCTGACGGCACCCTGACGGCACCCTGACGGCACCCTGACGGCACTCTGACGGCACCCTGACGGGACGGCACCCTGACGGCACCCTGACGGCACCCTGACGGCATCCTGACGGCACCCTGGCAATACGGCGATGCCGGTGCTGGCTGGCATCTCACGCTCCTCACATACTCCACGCGCCTCTTGTTCGGCGCTGCCGGCGTCCGAGTTGTGAAGCCACACTCCTGATTGGACGGTGTCCTGCTGACGTCAGCCACACCTGATGATGTAACTGGATGATGTCGTTGAGAATATGAATCGGGACAGGTGGTATCGCATCAAAATAACGATGGGGAATAATGAGCTCACCGTGACTGGACAGCAGCATGATTTGAGGGAGCTTGGCCACGGCATTAATGGACCGTGAGCATGAACTGACAGTTCATTAATGATGGGCATCTGAATCACGGTATTGGCTATTTTGCAGCTATGTAGCTGAGCGGTGGTCCAATTATAACCTAGCTCGATGTCTAACTATCCCGCCCTGTCTCGGCGGTGGAGGTTACTCGCGCCTCCCTCCTGAGGTGTTCCCGCGACAGCGTAAAAATGGCGGCGTTCAGCGCAGCAAAATTTTGAGTACCCTTTCCTTGATCATTTCTACGTCTGACGTTAAAAGTTCAACCTCATTCATGTAATGTTGACCTAACCCAGGTCAAAGAGGACCACCTCCAAAAATGTTTGAGGGTCGGTAACTCATACGCATGAAGATATATTGAAATGAAACATGGTACATGAGTGCACTTTGGCAGTGCCTCCAAAACATATATCTCGGATTTGTTTACGTCAGGACAGTGACCTGAGGCTACGGACATTTTCGGGCCAATTTTAGACAAATTTCCTTATTTTTGAATATTCATGTTCTTTTAGCATCATGTTTATCTTTGTATGCATGCAGAAGCATAAGTAGAAGTTCTTCATCTAATTTGTTTAACCTCCGTCAGATGGCCTGAGGTCAAGTCACGATAAAGTACGTAATATGGTCTAAGCCTATTAAGACATTGCTGTTTTTATGGTTCATTTCTAGCTTGCATGACCTAAATAGTGTCAAGGTTGCATTGCACGACCTGATGTATCCTAGTATGCATATATGAAATGTTTTAGAAATATAGTTTTTTCTGAAAATCCTCCATTTCGATTGTACAAACTTTAAATAATGTAATTTTCGGGCTCTATTTCGGGCTCTATTCGTCGAGGGTTTTCCGATGGTATCCCGTTTATTTTCGTGCAACGCTCAGTTCGGAAGTTAGAAGTTAGGGGTCCTGAGTCTTTAAGGAGACATGGTGTGAGAATCTGACCGGAAAGATCGGAAATGGTTATTACGTGCACTGGAGACAGGCGGAATTCGTCTATCCCTCCTGTTTTTTTAACGATATCTCATCAACTTGTACGATATCTCATATTGTCATATCTCGATAATGATATCTCATATTGTAATTAAATCTTGTGACTTTGTTAAAAATTGATCAGCGCATCACACAGAACACACCAAAAATATATATATTGAAACTGCGAGGGTGTAAAGTAGACCGATCGGGCAACAGCCCACCGGCCGCCGGCCGCCCGGCCGCCGAGCGTTCAGGTCACAATGGCTTCTTCGGTGTGGTGGAGGCGCTACGGCCGATCGTGTTCGGTGTTCGGTTTGGTGTTACGGCCGATCGTGTTCGATGCTCGGTTCGGTGTTGTGGCCTATCTCGACCTCATTTGGTCCTGAAGGCATTGACCTAGGGTCATGCAATTTACAATGAAGCCAGTTCACTGGAGTCGGAATCTACTCTCCAAATGTTGTGCTTCTAGCTTCAGTAGTTTCCGAGATCTTTTGGAGGGGGCTCGAATGCGCCCCTCCCCCTCCGGTGCGCCTAACGTGAGAGGCCTTCCGGCGCGCGTGTTAATGAAGGACTATGTCCCATGCCGTGTCCTTGGTTAACTGACTGGTGCTTATGATATCCTATTTAGTCTAGATAACTTCATCCTATGCTTGCTTGCGCCCATGCTTCCCAGTGCATCTTCTAGTGGTGTAAATATGTGACGGAAAGTCTCGATACTGCACGTTCCAGCTGGTGACTCCGACACCGCCACTACCGGCGAGTCAAGACACGTAGTAACCAAGTCGCACACGCAGAAATTCAACACAATTCACTTCACGTGAAAAGTTACTGCTAGCTGAGTTGGTTGTGCCCTGTGACGGTGTGGTGGGTTGGATTTCCTTCTGACGCCAGAACGACTTGGCGCGTCCCCTTGTGATGACCGTCAGTATCACCTCTCCCCAGAAACATGACCGTCAGCATCGCCTCTCCCCAGAAACATGACAGTCGGCTTTGTTCACGGATAGCTTTACGCACCGGTGTTGATTTATGAAAACTATTGGGTGTGGGGAAAATATATGAAGGCAATGGACAGGCCCAAATGGATGGGGGGGGGCACAACATAGGGTCCCATGTTAAAAGTCGAAATCATTGGGGGGGGCGAAGTCAACATTGAGGGGACACTTGTTCCCTCAAAAGTGTATAAAACAACACCCCTGGTTTCATGGTGTGCATAAGGGGAGGCTAACACGTGAGGAATGCCGCAATTGGCTGGAGGAGGCATGCCGAAGCGTGCTCGAATTGGCTCAATAACGTCACCGCTTCCGGCCCGCGGCAAGCATCCTTGACTTCGTTCTGTATTCGTATCTACCTCGGGCGCTGATTGGATCTGTGCCTAATTTTCCCAAGCTGTGACAGCATGGTCGGTCTCAGTGGCCGTCGACAGACCATAGCGGCCGGCGGCACGTCCGGCGCCGCTGGTTGGTACCCCTGGTTGGTACTCCTGGTCGGTACTCCTGGTCGGTACTCCTGGCCGGTACCCCTGGCCGGTACCCCTGGCCGGTACCCCTGGTCGGTACCCCTGGCTGGTACCCCTGGCTGGTACCCCTGGCTGGTACCCCTGGCTGGTACCCCTGGCTGGTACCCCTGGCTGGTACCCCTGGCCGGTACCCCTGGCCGGGCTGGCAGTCGCCGGTCAGACACATTTACATAGGAATCACTGGCGGGGCCGGCAGTAATTGGACGCTGGGTCGGCGGCTGGGCGGCCTTTCCCAGCGGCTGGCCTCCGGCTAGGCTGGGACGCGCCTCAGTCACTGCCGGGCTGAGCCACGTCCTGGACACTGCTGGTCCTGAGTCGCAGCCTGGTCGCTGCTGGTCCTGAGTCGCACACTAGTCACTGCTGGTCCTGGGCCGGACTAGACATGCAGCAGCCCACCGACTGACCAGTGCAAGCTGACGACACCACACGGTGGCAAGCTGACGGCACCACACGGTGGCAAGCTGACGACACCACACGGTGGCAAGCTGACGGCACCACACGGTGGCAAGCTGACGGCACCACACGGTGGCAAGCTGACGACACCACACGGTGGCAAGCTGACGGCACCACACGGTGGCAAGCTGACGACACCACACGGTGGCAAGCTGACGACACCACACGGTGGCAAGCTGACGACACCACACGGTGGCAAGCTGACGGCACCACACGGTGGCAGGCTGACGGCACCACACGGTGGCAAGCTGACGGCACCACACGGTGGCAAGCTGATGACACCTCACGGTGGCAAGCTGACGACACCACACGGTGGCAAGCTGACGACACCACACGGTGGCAAGCTGACCACCCACCAAAAATGACCACAGCCAACGGAAAAACCATAGAAGATTAAGGCAAAGTCACAAGTAGGCCAAGCTACTATGTGCAACGGTCGTGGATCGGAGGGGAGGGGAGACAAGAGAGCCATATTCCCTAAAGCGCCGATGTTTGGAGGGCCAACATATTTTTTCCCACCCCTGGCATTCGGTCAAACTCACTCAAGATGAAACCTGACAAAACGGACTCCATTCACATTGGCTCTCAGGAAAGCATAGAAAGCTGTAAACTTCCAGTTTCAAATTTAAAATGTCACACCATCGCGTCAAGCTGCCGGGCGTCTCCATAGATACCGTTGTATCGCGGGGGACACACCTCACACAGGTCGCCCGAGTTACAACCCCCTGCTCATCTCCCTCTTCCGGATCCGTCACCACCTCACCATAGACACTCACAATTGCTGATTGAAATCCACATCTTTCCGCATATCGCTTGCTGCATTTTGGTTTGAAGAGGCAGAATCAGCAAAAACTACTAAAAGCCAGGATTGTCTACTAAACTTATCAACTTTGCAGCCAAGATTGTCACGGAAACACATCGCTGGAAACACATCGGTCCGGCTTTGGAGTCCCTGGGGTGGCGTCGAATCGAGCGCCTGGTGGAGAGGCGGGATGCTGCCGAATTATTTAAGGTGCTGCACAGAGGCTCGGGCTCTTAGGCTTGACTTGAATTGTTTCGAGCTCGCTCCGAGGTGTCGCCGCGCGTGACCCGATCGGCCAGCGTCCTTGAGCTGCCGAGACGCCGGCTAGCACGCACACAGAGGAGATTTAGATTCCAGACTGCTACCTGTTGGAAGCAGCTGCCACTGACCGTCTCGGGCTGCCGCTCCATGTCAGTTTTTAAGTCGGCTGTACAGGAGATGAAGTAGTGTGTCTTGTCGTTTAACTAATTAACCAGGTATTTCTACTAGGTATTCCCGGTAATCCAGGTATGAATCAACCATGCAATCTCCGTGGTCGGATCCTGGTACAGACCATTCCAAAAAATACATTGGCATCTAAATTGCAACACAAAATATAAAAACAGATGGATTATCACCAAACAGAGCTAAGCTATGCAACAAAATTGCAATTTGGCCAGTTAATTACCAGCATTGCCACTGCCAACACCATATGACAGGCAATATTATAAAGCATATGAAGCTGAGTGGACATCAGGAAAATCCATCCCAGATTAACAAGACATGGACTTAAACGACATATTCTACATATTTTTTTTATTTAATTGCATTATAGAAAAACAGCTGAAGTATCTGCCAATATTGCAATTTGGCCAGTTAAGTGATAATGCCACTTCCACGAAAACATTACCACGTGGCAAGCAATGCTGAATACACATGAAACTGCGTGAACATCGATATATAAATCCTTATCCAGTTAACAGGAAGGTTAAGGAAAACATTTTCACTCACTTCCCTATGAAGATACGTATGCTCAGATTCAGGCGATTTGCCTTCATGAGCGCTTCGTGCCATGACGCATTTATCGGCGTTTAGTAGGTAGCATTCAAGAACACGAATACTGTCCTGTGGAAGAAATTTCGTATGTTCATTTTCGGATCTTCCGGACTTCATGCGGTACTGCTTTTGTGTGCACTCGTATATTGCAATTTGCGACCAACCGTACGTTAATATCAAGGCGACCAGTAAAACATAGGATATATTCATTATACCATCCCAGCTCCGTTGCAATTTGCGACCAGCCGTCAATATCAAGGCGACCAGTAAAACATAGGATATATTCACTATACCATCCCAGCTCCGTTGCAATTTGCGACCAGCCGTCAATATCAAGGCGACCAGTAAAACATAGGATATATTCATTATACCATCCCAGCTCCATTGCAATTTGCGACCAGCCGTCAATATCAAGGCGACCAGTAAAACATAGGATATATTCACTATACCATCCCAGCTCCGTTGCAATTTGCGACCAGCCGTCAATATCAAGGCGACCAGTAAAACATAGGATATATTCATTATACCATCCCAGCTCCGGTGCAATTTGCGACCAGCCGTCAATATCAAGGCGACCAGTAAAACATAGGATATATTCATTATACCATCCCAGCTCCGGTGCAATTTGCGACCAGCCGTCAATATCAAGGCGACCAGTAAAACATAGGATATATTCATTATACCATCCTAGCTCCGTTGTGACGTCATCGGCATTGACCGGCATGCGTATTCATGGGTAAAGTTGGCCCTCCCCTTAAACTAACTCTCTTCACAATATTGAGATCATATTGAGAGTTCAGATCATACTGAGATCACCTGATCATTTGAGACCACATTGAGATTGAGAGTTCTACATCGTATTGAGAGTTATAGTTCATGTTGGCATGCAGCCCTATCCTTGAACGTCGAAGATGCCCATTGGCATGATCCTGTATCTCTTACTGGTGACCTTCCAGGTCTGGCGGAAGCAAGCACCGTTTGGGCTCTGCTGGGCAGTGGGCCGCCGAACCAGAGCACCGGCCCCCAGAACATGTCTACAAGAACTGACCAATCGCGCTTCGAGTGGAGCCGGATAATGACGTAATGATGCGCTGGAAGCCGGCAGATTGTGACAACACTGACCGAAATATGGCGGCTGATGACTCACCTGGCTGTTTACACAAGTCACATGAAACGTGAACCGTGTTCGAACCAAGTTGAGAGTGGCCGTCAACACCGCCAACGCGGCCTTCGGCCGATCGGAGATCGAAATGCGATGTCATGCTTGACGATATAACGGTCGCTTAAAGCCTGCTCCTCATCTGATTGGCCCAAGGCTGTGTTGACGGCAACTCGTCCAAGTAGGTCTGAATCTGGCGATGTAGCTTCGCATAACTGCTTCGATCCACATCATTTTTGAAAATCAAGAAACTTATCATTTCCTGGTATATCCGACAGAGCCAAGGAAGAACTGCATATTAAGGAACCATATCATGCGCTTTTCATGCATAAATATTGGACCATTCGCCGGACAGTTTTTGGGGGGTATGATGCCCCAATCTGACGGTTGACGGTGCATCCCTTCATCCCCCCTCCCCCCTGTGGCGGAGCCTATGATTCCAAGACACGGTAGCATACGTGCCCCGAACGTGACGGGCGGAGACTCCAACATACAGAGGATAGAACAGCACTAGCACCACGGTGACGTCGATGCGGCACACGACAAAAACTACGGTAAAACCACATTGACCACCCTATCGGTCGGCGCCCGCCGACCAAGACTTTAGCATGACGCATCATGCACGCCGATGACGAACCATCAGACTTCCACTCTTCATGTTGCAGCTCGCTCGGTGTTCATACCCAGGCACCCATACGCCCAGTATCAATTTGGATATGACGAGCTCATGCCCAGCGCAGATCCTGTATTTTTGCAGCTCTGGCCCTGGCGAAGAAAACTTCTAACATCGTGATATGGAGAACTGGTTAATGGTTTTACGACACGTCGACCGTTGAGTCATGTAGCGTCGCCAATCTCTCACGCCGATTGGTCGCGGGCGAAGAGTAGCGACAGGTGAGATTCGAACCCACAATCTTTCGATTGCGAGACGAGCATCTTACCCCTAGACCACTCGTCCCCTGATATGGAGAGCTGTTCCTGTGTGTGGTGTAATTGATGCTGTGCATGTGCAGTGACGGGTGGAATGAAGATCCTCGAATGTCCCCAATCCGAATTCTTACCAGTGTTGGACCTGGAATCTCCATAGAATATTGAGAGATATCCAAATCTGTGTCAATGCAGCACCAATTATTTCTCAACTTCGCATTAGGTCTGTGGTGATCCATCGAGATAATATACTTAAATTATGCTCGACAACGACAGTACATTTGGTAAGTCTCCACCAACAGTCCAACAGTCATGTCCAACAGTCATGTCCAACAGTCATGTCCAACAGTCATGTCCAACAGTTACGTCCAACAGTCATGTCCAACAGTCATGTCCAACAGTCATGTCCAACAGTCATGTCCAACAGTCATGTCACACAGTCATGTCCAACAGTCATCACATTGTGCACGACGAAGAAACACCGACCGCCTCTGACTCGGTGACATTGACGTCTGACTCCACGTTGACCTGACCGTGTTTCTGTTTCTGTTTCAGAAGCTGCGTCACTTCACGTCACGTGCTTTCCGACCTGCCATGACCGAGGTGCAGCCGACGCCGTCGCCGCTGTCGCCACCTTTGGTGCCATCTAGTGGCCCCTGATTACCTCGAGGCATGGGCAGCTGTCCTCTGCCATCTAGCAGAGCACTGAGATCATCAGACACACCCAGAGGGCGGCCCACACACCACCACAGCGCCCTGCACTCATCAGACACACCCAGAGGGCGGCCCACACACCACGACAGCGCCCTACACTCATCAGACACACCCAGAGGGCGGCCCACACACCACGACAGCGCCCTGCACTCATCAGACACACCCAGAGGGCGGCCCACACACCACGACAGCGCCCTACACTCATCAGACACACCCAGAGGGCGGCCCACACACCACGACAGCGCCCTACACTCATCAGACACACCCAGAGGGCGGCCCACACACCACGACAGCACCCTACACTCATCAGACACACCCAGAGGGCGGCCCACACACCACGACAGCGCCCTGCACTCATCAGACACACCCAGAGGGCGGCCCACACACCACCACAGCGCCCTGCTCTCGTCGTGGCCTCACGGTGCGCCACTGAAGCTCGGTACTCCTCCAAGCTCGTGCTTCAGTTTGGCTCGGCGTGCTCACTGCGCAGTGACGAGAGTTCGCCCGTGGGAGAGGAGCGGATCAGGCGTCTGGATCTGGACCTGGATCTGGATCTGGATCGGTGTGAGAACTAAATGTGTTGGTCGAAGCGCTTCTGCGAAGCGCCGTTTGAGCGAGTGGGCTTCTGCCGTGGACTGTTGTGAACCACGTATATCAGATCACTATGTTAAGTCGTGAGAGCGCATTATGTACGTACGTACAGAGGACGTGAATGAACCCATGATTCGCACCGTTTAGCAGGCAACAATCCGCCGACATCGTACGCCGCGGTGTTGTCAAGCAGTGTTGACATCGCCCCCCCCCCGCCCCCCATTTAAGATGCCCTCCCCTGTTCCGAGTGTCCACCGTGGCCGGGGTGAGCGGGTGTCCCGAGTGACTTTGCCACGTACGACGGTATGTGTGCGGGAAGTTTCGGGCCCTGTCGATGGCTGTCGATGGCTGTCGATGCTGGCGTTTTGTGGCGCCACTCGACCGCTCATTGTCCGCTTGTTTTGTTTGCATTGAACGTGCAAGTGGTTGACAGAGCTGGTTGTCGCGACTGGCTCACGCACTCGGTTGTCGTGGCTGGTTGCCATGTTTCGTGAAAGCGGATGGTTGGCGCGGCTGGTTGTCACAGCTGGTTGTAGTGCCCGGTTGTAGCGACTTGATGACGCGGCTGGTTGTTACAGCTGGTTGTGTGAGGTGGTTGGTTGGCGCGGCCGGTTGGCGCGGCCGGTTGTCTCGCCTGGACGTCACAGTTGATTGTCATGGTTGGTTGTAGCGGCTGGTTGTCTCAATTGGTCGTCATGGCTGGTTGACGCGGCTGTTGTTGGAGCCAGGGTCGCCTGTTGTTATCAGTTATGCTGGTGTCCCGGGAGTGTTGCTGGTGTCACGGGAGTATTGCTGGTGTCCCGGGAGTGTAGCTGATGTCCCGGGAGTGTTGCTGATGTCCCGGGAGTGTTGGACTGTTTTTCACAACCTCCAAGCTCCGGTGTACCGGTGTATGCCATTCGATAATACATAAGATGAGTCGAAGACAAATATCACCGGCCTGGTCTACGGAAGCTGCACATCCACACAACAACCCAAGTGAGAGAAGTGTCCAACACAGGCATATGACAACCATACTACACAACCATAGCTCAGATTCATACTTGGATATACCCGAAGATAACGTGCATAAATTGTGTGGACGAAATCGGGATTCTGACATGGTCCGAAATATTTACGACGGGCACCCCGACAAATGTGCTACCGCCCAGCTATACTACACGTTACCAGACTACACTGCACTACTCGAGTAGTCCTTCCTCATAGCACTGGCCGAATCTGCGCATAGTATGATGCACATGCAGGTGGAGAATGGAGATGGACGGGAAGGAAAGTGAATACAGGGAAGCACGTCTGGGAAAAGTTTAATGCCGAATATCATGTGATGGGGGCTGAAGACCATGCAATTTCAGAGCAAAAGATAAGATGACCTAGGATATTTCTGTTTGAACCGAAATGTTTAACTAGCGTTGTTGTTTCCTGTATATTGCACCGAAATGCTTCCGTGTACGTGTTCTGCAAGTGAAGCAGTACTTTTTGGAATCGCGTCTAGATGATCAGCGAACTTATGGCAATGTAAGCATCAAGTTTTAAACACAAAAAAAACGCTGGGCGCAGCTGCAGCCAGCAGCCATGGCTATTGCTCGATCAAGACAGTGTAGTCGTATCCAGCCTTCGTAGCTATTGCTCAACCAATACAGTTGCAAGGTCCAGTTGGTTGCAGCCAGCCTTCATAGTTGGTTGGTTATTTGGGCTTAGGGGCGCATCGACTGCTTCGGTCATACAGCGCCCAAACCAGCCTCCATAGCTAATGCTCAATCAACACAGCCCAGCTGCAATCAGCATTCATAACTAATGCTGAATCAACACACAGTCCAACTACAGGTTGCCGGTGTATTTCAATGCGACATCCCATACAGACGACTTGAGCAACACAGGAACAGTGAATTCCGTCACGGTGGGAAAGTCTGGGGGCGACAGTCGAACCGCTTCTTATAAGGACACCATTAGCACCCATCCAGAGGATCAAGTTGTCATTTCATCGCATCGATGACCGCGCGCACTGATACGCTCTCTGTCAAGTGCCAACCATGATTTGTGTTAATATTAGCCAAACCATTATCTGTAGGCAAGCTCGTTTCCCTGGCCGTGATAGTGTAGGGTTTTCCTCACTTGTGCGGTAACTGGTTCTCAATGCCGAAAAGTTCTCAAATCCAACAGCCGTTAATGCTCTTGGATTGACCGGGCTGATAATTAAGCAACACAGCGACAACTTGTGCAACGGTTTCAACAGCAATGCCACCAACCGTCATAACATCTTACCGCTCAACTCCCTCTCACCGCGCCGACCGTGCCGACCCGACCACCTGGCCAGGGCCAGTCGCGCACCACTCGGCACACCTGGCACGGATCAGTCACGTGCCCGAGAACTCGGAGAGAGGTGCTCGGTCGACGACTCCGACCAGTCCCCTGTCCTACATGTGCAGCAGTGACATGGCGCAATGACCTGTCCCCATGGTCACAACACCTGCCGACCGGCCGTCGCCGCCCTGGCACCGGACCTGACGAAAGCATAACATTCCGCCACAGCCGCGGCTCGAGGCGTCGACTGCAACGTCAGCGTGAGCCGGCGCCGGCCGACGGGCGACGGCTTCCGCTTGGAGCGATCATGACAGGACCCGACCGGTCTGGACTCGTGGGAGCCAAACGCATCTCGAAAGAGGGGTCGGAAGTTGGCTTCACTACACATCAGTTGAAGAGTCAGGCACGCACCGGCGCCAGCAAGATAATCCTATCGTAAGACAAACGTGCACGCGAACTTGAGCATATGTTCAACACTACTTGTTCTACCACAACCCACTTGCATCTTCCATTGCCTTCTTTTCCGATTGATGCCTTGTGTGCTGCTCCAGTCCCAGGGTGTATCCGTCCTCGCATCGTACACGTCAAATCTAGCTGAGAGTGCTCCTCAGCCCCGTAGTTGGCCATGGCAGCTTGCTAGAGTATGGGCTTCATTGGTTAAGCCCGACACCACGTCAGGTGAACAAGGCTGTGCGAATTGGTGCCACCGGCGAATTGGTGCCACATATCGAAATATCTCATGAATATTTAATGATCGGAATATGCTGTTGAGCACGGATCGTGGAAACCTGGCGTCAGAGAGAAAGTGGAAGAACTATCTCGATCGCACGGTGCAAGAATGCTCGCCAAGAAACCGGTGAAGTCTGGGGAGGCCGTGGTCCCTCATGAGCCACATCTTGGTTGTGAGCTGAAGCTCTGGACAGCTGCTCTCGCTGCACTGTCCCGCTAGCACTCCGGGAGTGTGCACCCACACTCGGGAACAGCTGGCCGCTTAGCCGTGCACAGTGCACGTGCAGTAGCTAAAAAAGAACACTCGATGGGGTTATTTCATGCTCACAGTAATAATCTTTGCAGGAGAGGTGCACGCCACCGACAAAGGAGAGGACCAGGTTTAGTGGTGGGCAGCTGCCGATGGGAAGAGAGGAAAACGTGATCTCAATGGAGAGACACTTTCCCCGACGTGCCTCCGTCGACTGCGCTACTCCGTGGTTTCATTCCTTCCCTCTTGGTTTCTAACCTTTGAGAGATAGAGAGAGTGAGAAAGGGGGTGGGGTGGGGAATGAGGATTGGCAAGTCAAAAAGGGAAGAAAAGGCAAGGAAGAGAAGCTTCAGGTCGGCTGTATTGAGCTCATATCATTCAGATTAATTCAGGACACATTGCAGCCGCGGTCGTACCAAGGGCGTGAGTGGCCATAGGCGTCGCCAGCGAGGGAGGAGGGACGAGGGATTTGTCCCCAAGCTTCTTGAATTTTAGCGGTATGTATATGCCCCTGCATGGAAGGAACCGAGTTTAACCCTGCCCCCTTCCGCAATACAAAATCCGTGGCGACGCTTTCATTTTGGCCGCTTTGCGGTACAACCAACTTTTCCTTCAACCAACTTTTCCTTCAACCAACTTTTCCTTCAACCAACTTTTCCTTCAACCAACTTTTCCTTCAACCAACTTTTCCTTCAACCAACTTTTCCTTGCACCAATGGTGACAGGTCGATATCCAGGAAGACATCACGCTTGTTTATGCTTCCACCAGTGCGTGTGTGCTGCCCCCTGTCCTGCCGCTCCGGCAGCGACACCTATGCCAGGCAAAGGCGCACCACTGCTCACAACACAAAGCATTCGCTGTTCACAGATGTCGTCGTCCTGTGTCACTGCACACCACACTCGATGTTCAAGACAAGAGGTTAAGGTAATTATCAGCAACAGTGGTCGATGGGTCCACATGCAGGCTGTGGTCCGATTGTGCGCCAATTTGCAATGTGATCGATGACATTTTTAATCATGCATTGCGGTCTTAGGACGCATCGGTTAATGTCCCAAATGGGAACATCATCCGCGAATAGTTCACCCGCGACCAATGGGCGAGAGAAACAGAGGCGCATCCGGGACCGTTATGGGTGGCACCGGATCCGCGCAGTGTGTGCCGATGGAGCTTTCAGACTTCAATCAATCTTCAATCTACATTTCAGTCAATTCAATTCAATTCAGTCTTCAATCAACAAGTTTTCCGCCGCTCGAGCGTAAAGAAGGGGCACGTTTTCCTCTGAGAGGGACGCCTTTGGCTGAAAAAATCTGCCGAGCGGGAGGGGGGGACCTGCATACCTCATCAAGTCAAAGTAACTTCTCTCTCTCTCTCTCTCTCTCTCTTTTTTTTTTTTTTTTTTTGCAGCCAGTATTCAGGAAGCTTCCCTAGGTGCAAGGGCACCTGTCTCGGTCAGAGGCGCCACTTTTCCATGAGGGAGCGGCACACGTCCCCAATGTCCCCACCCCCACACCCTGTATCCACCTTAGGTAAGAGATTGGGGAAGCTATGCACCCTACCAGTTGAATGCGTCGTGAAAAACTCATTGTTCTTCTTCAAGGGAGTGGAGCAATTAGATTGTTTGCCTTGACATAGGTGCCGCCACTTTTTTTTTGGAGGGGGGGAAGCGGCAAAACACGGGGGCAGCACTGACAACAGAAGACAGAGGGGCAGCACTGACGACAGAAGACAGAGGGCAGCACATACGCATGAGTGGAAGCACAACAAACGTGATTTTTCCTTTCGCTATGATTGGAAGGGAAGATCGCTCATGGTTTGTGTCACAAGAACCAAACTGAAAATGTTACTATGTAGAATGTCAAAACCATTGCTCGTGTGATGCAGAAATATCCTGATCTCCTGGCTTATTGTTATGATGAGCATCCAAAGTGAACATTGTTTCGACTCTCGTACAGCCAAGAA
Source organism: Ashinkailepas kermadecensis (assembly GCA_034440615.1). Lineage (NCBI taxonomy): Eukaryota > Metazoa > Arthropoda > Thecostraca > Neolepadidae > Ashinkailepas > Ashinkailepas kermadecensis. Next base: position 14,131 of record JAOTOM010004957.1, read on the forward strand.
AAGCACGGCTGGAGTCCTAAATATTATGGTAACTAGTGATAATATGATATCAGTTCTCTCTTTTTCTCTCTCTTGCTCTTTCTCCCTCTCTTCTCCCTAGAGCTCTCTCTCTCTCATTCTCTCTCTGCCTGTCTCTCTCTCTCGGGTCTCTCTGGAGTCGCCCTGTTCCGCCGCCTGAGGGTCCAGTGGAGGGATCTAGAGATCAACTACGGAGACCTAGATCTGGCTGATTTCACCTCTGCACCACCGGGACTGCAGGAGGCTGCAGGGAAGGTGTTGATCTGGGCCAAGGAGCAGTTGGACAAGAAGACCTTCCCCAGGGACGACTACAAGGAGTTTATGGAGTTGGTGGTCGTCAGCCTGGGAGGCGAGGTGGAGGGGTTCATGTTCAAGCTGCCCGGTCCTGACCATCATGCTCGCTGGATGAGCAAGTGTATCTACTTCCTCAAACTGAAGTTGCTCAGTAAGGTCTTCAAGATGACAGATGAGGAGCTAGGCCAGGTGAAGTCCATGACAGAGTTCATCTTGCTCTTCTACACCAAGTATTGGTTCACCACGCCACTGGCTATCTCCGCTGCCAGGCAGGACCTGGATTTCATGAGCAGCATCCTGGAGTACAGGAAGGTGAACTCCCGGCTGTCCTACGAGGTGCTGAGCTCTGTCTACCACCACCTCTGGTACCTCACCCCACAGCTGATCACCCTGGCACTGACAGACACTGGACTGGAGGACAGGAGCAGGGAGGAGATGGCCAGGGAGCTGCACAGTCAGGAGAGGAGGGAGATCAAGACCCCGGCAAGCCGACCTTCCCCATGCTCTCCCACGGCGCCACCATGGCCAGGGAGAACATGTCCTCCCTGATTGGACCTGACTCCTGGCTGGTGTTTGACCTGCTCAACCTGTCAGGCACCCAGCCGTGGCTGCTCACCCCTGCCTCCACCTGGCATCTTTCCCCTGACTACACCAAGCTGTAGGAGTTCACCAGCAACCTCGTCATGGTCAACGACCTGGCAGAGCGAGGGATTCACCTCGCCACAGAGTTCATCAGGAGGGTAGAGTCTGAGGAGCAGCGTCAGGCGCTCTTCCAGGTGGTGGACGAGTTCAGGGGGAGAGTGAAAGACACCACCAAGTCGAGTCCCAAGTTGTGCTAGTTGTGTCTCAAGTTGTGCTAGATTTAAAACACAGTCAGTGAGGTGTCTAGCTGCGCTGGTAGTCTGCTGAGGGAGGTGTTGAGGGCGGTCGCGCCGCCGCCGCCGCGGCCGCTCTCGACCATCAGTCAGTCGCCGGGCGCTGACGAGTCGTCATCGTCGTCAGCAGCGTCATCATCGGCAGCGACGTCCCCTGACGAGGACGCTCTCCTGCCGCTGGAGGCGATCTCAGTGCCGCCGGTGGTGTGTAAGCGGGGTCCGCGCCGCGCGCTGCCCTTAGGCGACTCAGGCTTCGTCAACGGTGGATCTTCGGCCAGTGACTCGTGGTTTGTGACGCCGCGGGGAGACCCGGCGCCGCGGCAGTTTGTGTTTCCCGGGGAGCTGGGGGCCGACTGTGAGGTGTTTATGCCGAATAAATGAAGTCGGAACACGATTAGTGACAAAGTTGATGCGATTTAGTCGGAGTCCAGAGTTGGTTACAACACAGGACTTGTTGAATTAATAGTTGGACCAGTGCAGAGCAGAAGCAATCAGAGATAAGCAAAAGCAGATGAGAAGACATCAACATGGATCACGACACACGTACCCCGGGAAGTGCACCTGCCCTTGACCGACCTTGGCCCAGGCCCAGCTGACCCCAGCAGCGGAGCCCTGCCCACCCGTCCTCCGGCTCAGATGTACTCGGAATCTCGCTCAGTACGCTCTGGCGCCGGCGGCAAGCCGACATCCACCGTGAACGCCGCCGGCGCGCCACTATCCGCACCGATGACGTCACTGCCGCCCGCGGTGACGTCACGGGCGGCTGGCGGCGCAACCGGGCAGTCTGGGCTCTGGGCCAGGGTCTGTGGTGGCCGGCGGACACACAGACAGACAGTCGGCATGCGGAAGACGCGGGGGGAGAGGAAGCTACACACGACAGACGCGCACACTCGGAACACCCAAGATGCACACATGCTGAGTACAGTTGTCTAAACTATTTCAACAGTGAAAAATCATGCCAATAGCACCTCCCAGTAAAAAGTTATGACCAAAACCATTTTCCTCGGAAATTCCACCTACGATTTCAACCGGTACAGTAAAAGTGGCGGCAATCGGCCAAAAATGAAAATGAAAATCTGAAATTTTGGATTTCAGCTCTCCTTATATGGATACAAAATTCACCCGATTGTATTTTGTCTACTAAAAAAAATAAGCATATTGGGACACCCTACTATGCACCCTACCAGTTGAATGTGTTGTGAAAAAACTCATTGTTCTTCTTCGAGGGAGTGGAGCAATTAGATGTTTGCCTTGACATAGGTGCCGCCACTGAAGCGGCACGACAGAGGGCAGCACTGACGACAGAAGACAGAGGGCAGCACTGACGACAGAAGACAGAGGGCAGCACTGACGACAGAAGAGAGAGGGCAGCACTGACGACAGAAGACAGGGGGCAGCACTGACGACAGAAGACAGAGGGCAGCACTGACGACAGAAGACAGGGGGCAGCACTGACGACAGAAGACAGAGGGCAGCACTGACGACAGAAGACAGAGGGCAGCACTGACGACAGAAGACAGAGGGCAGCACTGACGACAGAAGACAGAGGGCAGCACATGCGCATGAGTGGAAGCGCAACAAACGTGGTTTTTCCTTCCGCTATGATTGGAAGGATGATCGCTCATGGTTTGTGTCACAAGAACCAAACTGAAAATGTTACTATGTAAAATGTCAAAACCATTGCTCGTGTGATGCAGAAATATCCTGATCTCCTGGCGTATTGTTATGATGAGCATCAAAGTGAACATTGTTTCGACTCTCGTATAGCCAAGAAAAGCACGGCTCGAGCCCCAAATATTATGGTAACTAGTGATAATACATCAGTTCTCTCTTTCTCTCTCTTGCTCTTTCTCCCCCCCTCTCTCTCTCTCTCTCTCTCTCTTTCTCTCTCTCTCTCTCTCTCTCTCTCTCTCTCTCTCTCTCTCTCTCTCTCTCTCTCTCTCTCTCTCTCTCTCTCTCTTTCTCTCTCTCTCGCAGCCAGGGTAAAAGCGCAGGCGGTAAGTGAGGCGTACTCTCACAGATTGGCGGACGAAATTGTCAACCCAGCGCCCTGACCGATCATATGGTGACCACCTGAGTCGGTGAGGTTACCTGATGCCCGAGGGCTGACTGTGCACGCTTTAGATCATTTCAGGTCGTTCCAAACAATGAGCACCGAGTCATTTGAGAGGTTACGCCTCATGACTACTTTTTGGTGGTCCACAAGCCGTACTAAAACTATTTTGATACTGGAAATTGACATACCGTTGGACCAATTAGCCATGATCAAAGGAATATTATTCATACTTAAGATTTTCAAGAATTGAGTTTTGACCTCCGAAATATACGGCATTGTGTGAGTGAACGTGGCGTGACACGAATGTACTAAGAACATGAACGCTTTTGCCTCGAAGTTAGCCTATGTGCATTAACCTTATATTTGCAAGATCTGGGAGGTACGTAGTGTAGTTCTAGCAATCTTAACAAAAAAAATAACACCACAGATATGCAATCATTTTTTTCATCTTGTACTTAGCCTTGAGATGCAAATATTAGTTTGGTGAAGAGAGAATGCCATTTTCATGCTTGCAGGGCAACCGCTCAGCCAACTCGTATGGAGACTTCCCGAGTGAGCACAGTAGTCTCCTATCTCGAGCCCCAACGGGAAACTAACAGTAGGTGAAGAGAAAAACAGCTATAACACGTCCAACTCGAAAACTATATATCACAGATTTATGCAACTTATAAATATGTGATCAATCAATCATCTGAGATTGGCATGTCGATGTGCGTGGTTCGATGTGCAGCATGACGGAAATGTAAGAATTCGTATTTTCGCCTTGTATTTAATATTGGGCCTGGTGCCGTCATGATAATGGGATTGGGTAAATGTAGGGCTTTCATATGTATTGCGATGTGAGCTAAATGGACGACAAATAAAAACGAGGTTGCATGAACCTTCCAAATGGTTTTAAGTTTTATGGCGGTATAAGCATTAGATAGCAGATCAATGAAGAGAACCTCTCAAGAGAACCATCTCAACAAGTGAAACTTTGCCGGTACGATCCAGTTGCATTTGGAAGTTAAGAAAGAAATGGGATTAATTTACGGTTTTCACATAGTATTGTTTTACAGCATTTCACATAGTATTTGTTTAATGTTGTCCGAATTCTTGCTGGGGTGACTTTATGAACCATTATTTCATTGGTAAGCAGAGCTTGCTAAGTGAATCCTAGCTTCACCACTTGATCCGTGAATTCCAGTCAAACCGCAGAATTTTGACCGAAAGTTTAACGTGCCGTCAATGCACAGACACAGCCGCCCCGGTAGCTCGTCCCCGGCCTCATCGGGCCAGCTGCCCACTGACCCTCTCAGCCGGAGGCTAAATGCGACCACATACAGTGACCCGAACCCTGTCTTGAGAAGACGGGATAAACCAATGCAGGCCAGTGCTCGAGCCAACTGAGGTACCGAGGAAAGCAAATAGTATCCTGGTGGCTGTGTTTCATGCTTTGTTTTTGGAGGTTAGTTTAATCTTTGCTTCGCCCTCACCCTCGCATAGGTTGCTACCTCCGGCTCTGTTCTTGTGCTACAGTCGGTAAGGATACTGCACCGATGCACTTTGGGACATATCAATACAGTTGTCGTCGAGTCAACACCTACCACCGAGCAAGGCTTAGCGATTTTGAAGTGGCCTTGCATTTGGCTAACCGAGGGCTGAGCGCAGCCTGTCAACACACATGGGAAAGGCTCGGGATAGGGCCGCGTGCGGACAGTTATAGTTATAGGCAATATAAAACAAGAAATTACCAACTTCGAATTGATGTATATCAGTTCAACTTCGGGCCTGTGTGAAGCGACAGTATTACAAATTACATGATCCTAACGCCAGGACACCACAGCGATTTACTGGCATTCGATTGGGCACTGCCCTCCCTCCCCGCAAATCAAAAGTCATAATGAATGTGGGGAACCGCTAAGCGGTTGTGTAATTGAGGGTGAAATATTAGTTATTGAAGAAGAAAACATTTCCATGCGCGCCAGATCCTACAGCTATTGCGCCCATGTGAAGGCCAGGCTGTAGGAGATCTGAGATCAACTTCCCGTGTTGTCTCCGCCGGTCGATCTGACTTCCTCACAGCGCCCTGCTCTCTACCATGTCGTGCCCGCATGTTGTCTCCGCCAATCAATCTCACTGCCTTAGCGCACCCTGCTGTCTACCATGCCATGCGCTCCGTCCTACCCTTAGATGAACTCCACCACGTCGAAACAGTTGAGGGGGAGGGGGAGGGGAGGGCAGGGTGAGATGTTTTTTCGGGTTAATTCTCTTCGAACAACGCCCATAAGTGCATTGGGCATTAATTCCCCACATGTCCCATCGTTGCAAAGATATTCGGGTAGCTATGTCTTTTTATAAGCAAGGTGTTCAGGAATTTCACCACATGTTGACCTGCATGTCTAAATCAAGTGAGAACATATCGTAGCAAACAAATCGCATATCGCCACGAATATTTGGAGAAGAGTCATTTGCACTCTACGTAGCTGTATGGCTACACCACCGACTGGAATCGACCAATGCAATATAATAAATCCGACTTGATTTAGAGTGTGAGAACGTGAAAAACTGGGGAGGACAAGCTACTCTTCCTCCAGTTCCTTCCTTGCACATGTGGAATTTACTTGCATATGTGGAACTAAGAGCTCGGAAAATGGCTCACCTGACCCCCCCCCGCCATGTCCTTATGACCATGCTCCTACCACCACCTGTTACTGTACTGCACGACGTTTAAAATATAAGTGAATATCGCAACTCATCCAGACGAAAGTTCAGCAGTAACGCTAACTAATAGGGTAACGCTAACTAATAAGGTAGCGCTAGCTAATAGGGTAACGTTGACTAATATGGTAACGCTAACTAATAGGGTAATGCCAACACATTGGGCAACGCTAACTAATAGGGTAACGGTAACTAATAGGGTAACGCTAACTAGTAGACACTGGTGGGCCAGAGCACTACCTTTGGGCACCCCACTGGCGGTGCCTGTCCTCTGGGAGCCGTGACGGAGCTGAGTAGAACCGAACTCTCGACCCCGACATCGCTTCCGGCCGAGAGCGTCCTGAGAGGTCATTTGCCCACTCCGGCCGAGAGGTCATTTGCCCACCCGGCCACATACACGACAAGCAGTAGCAGCACGGCACTGCTCACGGACAGCCTGGCGACCGTCAGCTGACGTCATACTCGTGTTGTAGTGTATCGACAGTCAGACACCAGCTGACGTCATACTCGTGTTGTAGTGTATCGACAGTCAGACGCCAGCTGACGTCATACTCGTGTTGTAGTGTATCGACAGTCAGACGCCAGCTGACGTCATTCTCGTGCTGTAGTGTATCGACAGTCAGACACCAGCTGACGTCATTCTCGTGTTGTAGTGTATCGACAGTCAGACACCAGCTGACGTCATACTCGTGTTGTAGTGTATCGACAGTCAGACGCCAGCTGACGTCATGCTCGTGTTGTAGTGTATCGACAGTCAGACGCCAGCTGACGTCATGCTCGTGTTGTAGTGTATCGACAGTCAGACACCAGCTGACGTCATGCTCGTGTTGTAGTGTATCGACAGTCAGACACCAGCTGACGTCATGCTCGTGTTGTAGTGTATCGACAGTCAGACGCCAGCTGACGTCATGCTCGTGTTGTAGTGCATCGACAGTCAGACACCAGCTGACGTCATACTCGTGTTGTAGTGTATCGACAGTCAGACGCCAGCTGACGTCATTCTCGTGCTGTAGTGTATCGACAGTCAGACACCAGCTGACGTCATTCTCGTGCTGTAGTGTATCGACAGTCAGACACCAGCTGACGTCATACTCGTGCTGTAGTGTATCGACAGTCAGACACCAGCTGACGTCATTCTCGTGTTGTAGTGCATCGACAGTCAGACGCCAGCTGACGTCATGCTCGTGTTGTAGTGTATCGACAGTCAGACGCCAGCTGACGTCATGCTCGTGTTGTAGTGCATCGACAGTCAGACACCAGCTGACGTCATACTCGTGCTGTAGTGCATCGACAGTCAGACGCCAGCTGACGTCATGCTCGTGTTGTAGTGCATCGACAGTCAGACACCAGCTGACGTCATGCTCGTGTTGTAGTGTATCGACAGTCAGACGCCAGCTGACGTCATTCTCGTGTTGTAGTGTATCGACAGTCAGACACCAGCTGACGTCATTCTCGTGCTGTAGTGCATCGACAGTCAGACACCAGCTGACGTCATGCTCGTGTTGTAGTGTATCGACAGTCAGACACCAGCTGACGTCATGCTCGTGTTGTAGTGCATCGACAGTCAGACACCAGCTGACGTCATGCTCGTGTTGTAGTGCATCGACAGTCAGACACCAGCTGACGTCATTCTCGTGCTGTAGTGCATCGACAGTCAGCCACCAGCTGACGTCATGCTCGTGTTGTAGTGTATCGACAGTCAGACGCCAGCTGACGTCATGCTCGTGTTGTAGTGCATCGACAGTCAGACGCCAGCTGACGTCATGCTCGTGTTGTAGTGCATCGACAGTCAGACACCAGCTGACGTCATGCTCGTGTTGTAGTGCATCGACAGTCAGACACCAGCTGACGTCATTCTCGTGCTGTAGTGTATCGACAGTCAGACACCAGCTGACGTCATTCTCGTGCTGTAGTGTATCGACAGTCAGCCACCAGCTGACGTCATTCTCGTGTTGTAGTGTATCGACAGTCAGACACCAGCTGACGTCATACTCGTGCTGTAGTGTATCGACAGTCAGACGCCAGCTGACGTCATGCTCGTGTTGTAGTGCATCGACAGTCAGACACCAGCTGACGTCATGCTCGTGTTGTAGTGCATCGACAGTCAGACACCAGCTGACGTCATGCTCGTGCTGTAGTGCATCGACAGTCAGACACCAGCTGACGTCATGCTCGTGTTGTAGTGTATCGACAGTCAGACACCAGCTGACGTCATGCTCGTGTTGTAGTGTATCGACAGTCAGACACCAGCTGACGTCATACTCGTGCTGTAGTGTATCGACAGTCAGACGCCAGCTGACGTCATTCTCGTGCTGTAGTGTATCGACAGTCAGACACCAGCTGACGTCATGCTCGTGTTGTAGTGTATCGACAGTCAGACACCAGCTGACGTCATGCTCGTGTTGTAGTGTATCGACAGTCAGACACCAGCTGACGTCATACTCATGTGCTGTAGTGTATCGACAGTCAGACACCAGCTGACGTATACTCGTGTTGTATTGTATCGACAGTCAGACACCAGCTGACGTCATGCTCGTGTTGTAGTGTATCGACAGTCAGACACCAGCTGACGTCATTCTCGTGCTGTAGTGTATCGACAGTCAGACACCAGCTGACGTCATGCTCGTGTTGTAGTGTATCGACAGTCAGACGCCAGCTGACGTGACAGACTTGGCGCACCAGCGGCACCACATGCGTTGTCCGGCTCCGCGTGTATTACTACAAGCACGACACGCTGGCAAGAGTGGTGTCGGCAAGGCCATGGTACTGTCAGCGGGCGGGCGGCTGGTCTGCGGACACAGCGGCGACTGCTGAGGCTGACGAGGCAAGACGCCGAGGCTGACGAGGCAAGTCGCCGAGGTGGGCGCTGTTGGGTGGTGCCCAGCTGCGCGGACCTGTGGTTCGCAACGTGTCACCACTGGTTCACACTGACTGCTGCCAATTCACACTTCTGCACCAGGCGTGTAGTTTTTTTTTTGCTGGGGAGGTGACAACTGCCGACAGTGCTTTCTCCAATACTTCTAGAATGTGGGCATGCCATCCTCCATGTTTTGTGACAAGTTCACATTTTTCCTTGACTTCGATTCAAACGTTGTGCCTCCGATTCGACTTTCCCCCCCGGATTGAGGCTGTCGCCGTCCAACACTAGCGTCGAGAACACATGATTGTGGCAGTACAGCAGCGGCGACCAGACTCGCTCTGCGCGTACGACAGAGCGGCGAGAAGACACTGTTCTTATTGCATGACTAGAGCAGAACGGGCGCTGACCAGCACCAGCACACGGACCAGCTAGGAACTTGACCACGCTCATGTTTCCCGCGCGGCATGTGGCGCGCCACACAGCGACAGGTGTAGGAACAGAGCAGTAGAGCGGCAGCTCGTGCCGGCTGTGGCGCTGTAGGCGACTGTGGCTACAGGCAGCTCGTGATGAACACCACGTGCATGACTGCCAGCTTCGTGTCGACACCACGCTCCGGCTACCGCTGGCGTCAGATCCAGCCAGGCCAACGTCCCACAGAAACACGTGTGCACAAGGGGTCTACCAAGACCAGGTGGGATCTCGAGTGATTGATTAAGCCGACTTGCTGATTGCCAACAACTACGCGAGTCAATGTGACCCCGATAAGCACCACCTGCCTTCCTCTAACGAAACATAATTCGGTAGCCAGCGCTTCACCCAGCAATGTAAACCCGTGCGCGATGTGAGGACTTGAGCAATCCTGCGGAACACCACAAGCACACCTCTTCATCATCACTTCACTCGGTCTTGGCGCCGAGTACTCCGCGTCACTGCGGTCCGACCGGCCTTCCGGCCGACCGGCTCGCACAAGCTGAGGTATTGGTCACAGTTCCACCATCTCTTACACGTAAGCCTCGACGTTTTGTACAAATGTCGGCGCGAGTCTCTCGCCGCGAGGCGGCGCTGCGGGCACACAGTTCGCCGTTGCCGCCACCGGTGGCGCTAGTGTCGGCGCCGGACAGCAGTGGAAGTCCGGCCGCGGCGACACACTGCGGGCGCGCACCTTGCCGCCCCGCTTCAGCAGATTAGTGTGCAGCAGCACACGCTTCAGTCTCTGCTTGCGTGTCTGCTTGCGGCGCGTCGGCACGGGCGGCGTGGGCGGCGCGGCGCCCGCCGCCGCCAGCGGGCAGTCGACGTGTCTGGCACGGCACAGCTTCTTCTTGCGGCGGCGCTCGGCACCGGCCGGCGACGGCCGCTGGCCGCACACCTGCAGCCATGCCTGCACGTACTGGCGGCCGGTCAGGTCGTGCGGCAGCAGCTCGGAGATGGGCGCCGCGCCGGCCGACGAGCGCGGCGGCCACGTGGTGTAGCTGGAGCAGAGCGACGACGCGCCGCCGCCGTCGGCCGAGCTGAGCGACGCACGCTCCGAGCCTGCCGAGTCGGACGGGTAGCCGGCCGTGGAGGCGGTCAGCGGCGGCACGGCCGTGCCGGCGCCGGTGCCGGTGCCGGTGCCGGTGCCGTGCCGGTGGCTGGTGCCGCCGCGACACGACGTCAGCAGCGGGTCGTGTGCTTCCAGGCAGCGGGCGCACAGCACGCGGAACGGGCCGACCGGCAGGTGGGCGCCGATCGCGTGCGGCGGCTCCAGCACGTGCGTTCGCGGCCGCCGGTCGAACAGGCGGCAGTGGCAGACGGCGCCTGCCGGGCAGGCGTGCGCCGTGCGCCGCCACGGCGCCGTCTTCTCCCAGGGCGCGCGGCGCGGCGTGCTGGTGACGCACGGCGCGGCGCGCGACATCGAGCTGGCCGAGTCGGAGCCGGCGCGCGAGCCGGCGCGCAGAGTCGGCGGCTCACCGTGGCCCAGCTCCAGCTCGCACAGGGTGTTGGTGTTGCGCGAGTTGGCCGAGTGGTTGTCGACCGAGCGGTCGGAGCGCGCCAGCACCGGGAACGCCGTGTACAGGTTGCCGATGCCGCGCCGCCGCCGCTCCGACGGCGTCTCCTCCTGCAGCTTGCGGTCGGTGCAGGCGTCGACGCCGGCCGCCGGCTTGTTGCCCGCCAGCTCAGCGTCCGCGCCGGCGGCGACGGCTGCCTCGGCCGAGTAGCAGTAGAGCATCACCAAGATGACGGCGCCCACGGAGAAGGTGGCCGCCGCGCCCGTCACTGTCGCCAGCTTGGTGTGCGGGATGTGCGCCGAGAATGCCACCCACAAGCCGAGCAGCACGGCGTTCTCCAGGCCCACCAGCAGGTAGTAGCTGGCGGCGGCGCGCGGCCGCGCACACACGGTCAGCGCGCTGCGGGAGTCGCGCGTCACCTGCCGCCAAACCAGCAATCGTGGGTGGTCATGCGACATCAAGACTGCGACGTCACCAGACAAGACAAGACTAAACATCACCATCGTGACAAGACAAGACAAGACAAGACAAGACTAGACAAGACAAGACTAAACATCACCATCGCGACAAAATATGACACGCTAGCCAGATACAACACAGCCTCCACATGCGACCGAGCGAATGTAGTGACAACACCATACGCATAGCATTGGTGACCAAAGTGCTGCCGTCTGCCACGTGCCCTGCCAGCGTGGCCGGCGGCGTTACCTGCCAGTCGAAGATGAGCAGGTAGGCGAGGAAGGCGGTCCTGACGACGCGGCCGGCCGGCGAGCGCCGCTCCTGGCTGTGCGGCTGCTGCGCCGCCAGCCAGGCGGCCGCCACGGCCCAGTGCAGGGCGGCCGCTCCCGCCGTCCAGGCCAGCCATAGACTGGCCAGCGTGGCCAGCGCCGTGACGCGCGCCCACAGCAGACAGAGCGCCTGCACGGCCACCAGCAGCCGACTCCACGCGTCGTCGGCGCCCGTCCAGTGGTCGGCGGCGCCACGCGGTACCGCCAGCGGCGAGTCGGCCGGCGGCGGCGGCGGCACGTCGAGCACGCCGCCGCCGAACACCGAGCTGGCCAGCACTATGGTGGTGACGCCGCTGCCGAGCAGCACGACCACCGGAGCGGCCGGGAACAGGCCCAGACTGCCGGCCAGGTAGCCGACGTACATCTGCACCAAACACACGGGCAGCGTCTGCACGTGCACCAGCAGGTGGCGCAGCGTGGCCAGCTCGCGCACGTCGCGCGCGTCGAACGCCAGCAGCAGCTTGCCGGCGCGCCACAGCAGCGCGCCGCCCAGCGCGTGCAGCGCGTAGCACAGCAGCCGGCCGGCCCAGCGGTTGCCGAAGCGCAGCTGCTGGTGCACCCAGACGAGGCTGACGCCGGCCACCAGCAGCTGGGCGACCACCAGCGGCGCCAGCAGCGCCGGCAGCTGCGGCTGGCGCCACAGGTCGGCCGTCAGCCAGACGGTGAGCGCCAGCTCGAGCAGGTGGCAGGCCAGCAGGATGGCGGCCGTCTGGCGCAGCTGCCGCCGCTCGCCGTCTTCCCCGGCTTTTGTCATGACGGCGCGATCACGTCATCCTGCGGGCAGGGGTGGGGGTGGGGCGGGGGCTGAGTTAGCGGGTGACCGCGCGCGCGATACATTCGCAGAAACACGGCCGACTGGGCAAGCTGCGCACACTGACGCCACGGAATGTGACAGCCGTGACCTGCTCGTTACGCAACGGGCACGCAATCTCACGCGCATCAGTGGCACCGCCGACTAATGATACGGAGAGCGCAGACAAGAGGGGCTTTGACTTAATTAATTCCAGGTAACTCGCATAGCCGTGCTGTTGAACGGCCAAAATTAGTATGGTTCGATCTCCCGGAGCGGTTCAGTGACCATGCATGTTCATTGCAAGCAGGTTCGTGCATTTTTGGTATAGCACAAGGGGAAAAGTGCACAGGATATGAACGCCACATCGGAGTATCAGCACAATTCAGAACCACAAATAACGACTTAAAAAATAACATGCAATCTTTCTGGTTCAATGCTAGAAAATACCTGCGCACATTTCAGCAATGAGCATGGCCGAATTCGACATTTCGTCATAGTGTATACAAGTGGTGGATTTGTTGCCAGACACATATTCGGCAATATTAAGGCAGATAGCGATTCCCTAGTATTTATGCATTTGACCACTCCGTCATACACACCACTACTGCCGCTGCTACATCATTGACCATCTAAGGGTGGCACCAGTGGCATTTGACCACTCCGCCATACACACCACTACTGCTGCTGCTACATCACTGACTATCTAAGGGTGGCACTAGTGGCACTTGACCACTCCGCCATACACACCACTATTGCTGCTGCTACATCACTGACCATCTAATGGTGGCACTAGTGGCATTTGACCACTCCGCCATACACACCACTACTGCTGCTGCTACATCACTGACTATCTAAGGGTGGCACCAGTGACATTTGACCACTCCGCCATACACACCACTACTGCTGCTGCTACATCACTGACTATCTAAGGGTGGCACCAGTGGCATTTGACCACTCCGCCATACACACCACTACTGCTGCTGCTACATCACTGACTATCTAAGGGTGGCACCAGTGGCATTTGACCACTCCGCCATACACACCACTACTGCTAATGCTACATCACTGACTATCTAAGGGTGGCACCAGTGGCATTTGACCACTCCGCCATACACACCGCTACTGCTGCTTGCGCTGCATCATGGGTGCAAGGCGCACGGTTAAATTTAACATATTCGACACGTTTTAATTGTCGAATATATATTCAGTAGATAGCTATAGGTTTCGCTCTCGGGCATCAAGTTTCACTTCATGGGAGTAGACGGTGTCCGTGACATAGTTCGGTCAACGACTGCCGGCACAGCTGATATCCTGCCTTAAGCATTTGTCGGCTCTCCGTTGGCATCCCACGTTAAACTCTGCTGATTGTAAGACATTCACCCGTCATTCGTCCCTTCCATGGAGTGAATTGAATCAAGTGGGATACCTACTGCTACATTTACTGCATGGAGTCTTTTTTTACCGAAGTGTCCCAGTGCCATACTGTTCAGCTGTTTAAAGAAGTATGTATCCCTTTTGACTTGTGTTTTTGTTGTTATCATATAAATATATGTGTAATATCTATGGGAACACGACTTGTCCTTGCAGGAGACGGGGTGGATGCAGTCTTCAGCTACTCACGTGCATGGCTTCTCTGGCAGGTTAGGGTTACTCTAAAACAGGATCCGTAGTACTATCTGAGAGTGGGAGGTGCAACGACCATGTAGTGGCTAGGTAAGCGAGAGAACACATGTGTCTGAGCCGTATCGGATTAGTTTGGGCTCTGTCTAGTTCACCTACACGTTGGCGGCGTGTCTGCATGCCGACGGCCCGGTATAACATCATCCCGTAAAACCGGCCGGAACCGTCGCGCCGAGGTTCGCAATCTCTAATGGTGATGCAACCGAAACGGATGCGCCGAAGGCTTGCTGTCTCTAATTAAGTTATATTGAGATCCTCCTGCAGAGCCCGTTAGGCTGACGTTGCGTCAGAACCCATTGAAGTAAGCTTTGCGTTGTGTCGAAATACATGTAATATAAAACATTAGTGTCGCACGCAAGCGGCTTAGCGTCGACGCGGTTAAGGTGTATTCTATGGAGAGACGTACCCACTAGTATATTGCGCGTACTCACAATACCGTGTATCAGTGCGCCTAATCTCTGTTCACGTCCACTGCTGGAGGTGGAATGTCCACGTTTCCTGCCAGTCGCGGTGTAATGGATGTATCCACCACCGTCTCTGGGTACACAGGATCGCTGCACAGTGGTGGAGACATGCGGTCTGTAGTGATCAGATTGTAATAGGACATGACCAGCACTATTGACCGTCCGCCACGATTAGCAAGTATTTCATCTGGGAATGAAACTATTGGAACTAGGTCAAACTTGCAGTGAGATAAGCTTGTGCCATATCACATCCAATCACTCATACTTTGACGCAACATGTTATTGTTCTTGCTCTTGCCGTGGTAGTGTGATATATACGAGTAAGTGTGGACAAAATATCTGTGCGAAACTGCTACGGTCAAATGTTCTGCACAAATAATGGACGTGCGGATACTTCGCCAAAGAAAAATAGCGTTCGCCACATGCCATCAGCGTTGGAGAAACATATTTTGGCTGCTTTGATCTATGCATTTCAGCTCACACCACGAAGGAATGGAAAACCAGGAAACTATTTTAATATTATCGTGTTGTGAGTATTTAACAACTCTTGTCACAAAGGCATACCATGAGCCACACACCCTGAGTTGTTGAAACATATATATATATGACTGACGATAAACACCGTTAGGATAAAGACTTCCTTGGCTCACGTGGGCCATGTGAAGTGCCGAAATGTGTCTTCTTACATGAGATTACGTTGCAGTCTATTACCGAATATGCCTTTTGCACCTGTACCTCCTAGCCGAGGCCATAGCGACAGCCTTCTTTAAACCAAATAACATGTTTTAATGATTGCTTTGGTACACGATCGGTGTGTAGAAGCAACTGAAATTGCACACTGCATTCAATGTAAGCTCGTAATCACCTTCAATTACACCATGAAAATAAGTATACTGGAAACAGAAATAAGTATACTGGAAACAGTGGTTGTCAGTGCCATTTGAGACACGGTCGTGTCCTGTAATTATGTTATATCAGCCGACTTCCGGACCAGCTGGTGGTGCTAAATGATTAATGCAGCATTTCAGGATATTCCCGTAGAAAGTTTGTACGATTGGTTTGATAACGACAATCATGTCATGTTTCATTTGTTTCGAGAACATGCAGCATTCATGGCATTGGCTCCCTCGGTGTATGTGATGTTCCAGCTTCGAGGAATGTACACAAAGGAGTCATCCTTGCATAAAAGCACGCCATTTTGCCTGCCTGTCGAATGTATTCCATCTTTGAATATCAAAACTGACCAACAAAGAAAACCGCGATCCTTAATAACGCATCACTTCAGCCACACGACTACGCTTAGTTGCTTTGTCTGTAGGTGCACCAGGTCCATATGCTTCTCGAACATCACCAGTTGACTTTAAAAGATAGCTGTATTGCGTTTTCCTCGTATAGACAGAAACAGCAAAACGGCATGACACCGGCATCGCAGGTGATTTGCGCGTCAGCACCACCTGTGTGACCTTTACTTGTATCAGATGTGTTTGAAGTCAGCACCACCTGTGTGACCTTTACTTGTATCAGATGTGTTTGAAGTCAGCACCACCTATGTGACCTTTACTTGTATCAGATGTGTTTGAAGTCAGCACCACCTGTGTGACCTTTACTTGTATCAGATGCGTTTTAAATCAGCGTCACTTGTGTGACGTCAGCGCAGAAACAGCTGCGGAGCCGCGTCACTGAAGCGCTGCCGCCATAAAAGCCGCGCCAGTCGACTGCGACGCCCAGCAAGACGCCAGCCGGAAGAGACTTCAACGCCGAGTCGCGGGCCAGCACCGGGAACTGCAGGCATCATCAGACACTAGCACCACGTGAGGCTGCGGGCTGCCTACAATCTGCCCAGTATGCGCCCCATGTCCGCGCATCAGAGATGTCGCAGCACCGCAGAAGGCCAGATGGCGTTTTGTGAGAGCACCTGCCAGGCCACTGCGGATGGACCATGGCTGACATTCAGTCCACGGGCGCACATGTCCCTCTGTCGCGGCCAATATGCCACCGCCAACACGGACCAGCCAACTGACCAGCCAACACGGACCAGCCAACTGTCGCGACCAACACGGGCCAGCCAACTGTCACGGCCAACACGGACCAGCCAACTGTCACGGCCAACACGGGCCAGCCAACTGTCGCGGCCAACACGGACCAGCCAACACGGACCAGCCAACTGTCACGGCCAACACGGACCAGCCAACTGTCACGGCCAACACGGACCATCCAACTGTCACGGCCAACACGGACCAGCCAACTGTCGCGGCCAACACGGACCAGCCAACTGTCACGGCCAACACGGACCAGCCAACTGTCACGGCCAACACGGGCCAGCCAACTGTCACGGCCAACACGGACCAGCCAACCGTCACGGCCAACACGGGCCAGCCAACTGTCACGGCCAACACGGGCCAGCCAACTGTCACGGCCAACACGGGCCAGCCAACTGTCACGGCCAACACGGACCAGCCAACTGTCACGGCCAACACGGACCAGCCAGCTATCACGGCCAACACGGACCAGCCAACTGTCACGGCCAACACGGACCAGCCAACCGTCACGGCCAACACGGGCCAGCCAACTGTCACGGCCAACACGGGCCAGCCAACTGTCACGGCCAACACGGACCAGCCAACTGTCACGGCCAACACGGACCAGCCAACTGTCACGGCCAACACGGACCAGCCAACTGTCACGGCCAACACGGACCAGCCAACTGTCACGGCCAACACGGGCCAGCCAACACGGGCCAGCCAACTGTCACGGCCAACACGGACCAGCCAACTGTCACGGCCAACACGGGCCAGCCAACTGTCACGGCCAACACGGACCAGCCAACTGTCGCGGTCAACACGGACCAGCCAACTGTCACGGCCAACACGGACGAGCCAACTGTCACGGCCAACACGGACCAGCCAACTGTCGCGGCAAACACGGACCAGCCAACTGTCGCGGCAAACACGGACCAGCCAACTGTCACGGCCAACACGGACCAGCCAACTGTCGCGGCCAACACGGACCAGCCAACTGCCGCGGCCAACACGGGCCAGCTAACTGGTCAGCCATTCTCTAAAGCATTTGCAATCACTTCATGGAACTGAAGAGAGCACGCTCTTATACTTAGTAGCAGTGTCACTTACTGTACGCTGTAGCTACCATACAACAATCGGGAACTCGAGAGCTGCGTTATCAGAAAGAGCTGCAAACGTCGCCACCGGCTGTACATTGAGACGCAGATCGCGACTGGGCGAAGATCACGTTGCTCGACAGAGCAGTCAGTTCGGTTGCTCTGGACGCTGCCCCTCTGGACGCTGCTGTCAGTTCGGCGAAGCGGCGGTGTCGCATTAAGGAGACGCGTGTCGCGTGTCCGGTTGGCCGGTGCGGCGGTGTCGGCGGCCGGCCGACACGAGTCAGCGGCGCAGTGGAATGGCCGCGATGTGGTCACCGCGCAGCTGACGGCATCAGCCTGCACTTTGTGGCGACGTGTTTGGAGCGCGCAGGCCATGCGACGAGCGGCCTCGTCCGCCCGGTCGGACATCCTCGGCTGATGGCGCTGCCATTCTCGGTCAAACACCCCAAATTGGTGCAGTGTTCGTCTTCATGTGGTGCTCAACAGTCAGCTCGTGTTCGGGATAGTAGATGTTTGCCGTCAATGCGATCTGCCTGCGCTTCTTTTGGTGAACCGTGTATTGCACATGGTTTCTGCGAAGAATTGAGAGCAAGGAGAAACCTGCAACGAGGAAGAAAAACATGGATACAAGACAATCGCTACTTATCCACCGAACGTCCATTGTCAAGAGACAGAAGCTTCCTAGCGCTGTACGAAGGGATAAGCGCTGTTTGTATGGAGGGATCTGCGTAGACATCTGCGACAAGATATAGACAATTACTTCCAAACGCATGTCTCCTTTGCCCATTTGTCTAATGGCTGTTGTCATTGCCCTGAAATAGTTAAACGAAATAGTTTTTTTAGTCTAGAAGAACAAACATGGCATTCGTGATTCGTGGCGCGATATTTATATACCGCCAAGATGTATATATATATACATATATACACCTAAATATATATATATATATATATA
Source organism: Ashinkailepas kermadecensis (assembly GCA_034440615.1). Classification (NCBI taxonomy): domain Eukaryota; kingdom Metazoa; phylum Arthropoda; class Thecostraca; family Neolepadidae; genus Ashinkailepas; species Ashinkailepas kermadecensis. The sequence goes on from JAOTOM010004957.1 coordinate 32,714, forward strand.
TATATATATATATATATATATATATATATATATATATATATATGTATATCAATTGACAATAATCGCTCTCCTTTCCACACCGAAATAAGTGCATATAGCTGTTGTGTGTCTTCATATCGATCAACAGCCGCCGGTTTAGTTTATCTAGTTTATCCAATGACACCAATAACAAAAACATAGGCTGCACGTGGCAGTTTTTGCTGTGATATCGTGTGCAGATTAGCAGACGCGGCCGCAGGAGCCTGTCTCGCGTCAGCTCGGAGGAGACGGTGCGCGCCGGTCGGGGAAGAGCGGCCGGCAGTTTGGCGACGGGGCTGAGCCGCTGTCACACACGAGGCGGCGGGACAATGCGTGTCCAGCCGCCGGCAACCACACGGCCACTAACAGCGACACACAGCCGTTTATGGCATTCCAAACCCCGAGCAGCCAGGCAGCTGCCGCCGCGCCAGCCCGCTACAAAGACGTGCTCGTGTGTTTGGTCGCGCTACGCGCCGGCAGCCGGTGTTCCGGAAATTCCTGTCACGTCCCGCGTCGCAGTGCCGGACGACTGTCGCGAGTTTGAGCCAAGTCGCCGAGCTCATTGTACTCAAAGCACGCCGTCTGGTCGTGGCACTACATGTACAGAAACAGGATCGACGACGGGATTGCGTCAGTAGTGTTATATGTGGCATAGTCATCACAATATTGAGTAGCAGCATTCATTTGTACTGCGCGATATGGCATTCACCGCGCAAGAGCCCCGTGCGGTGCAGCACCGCCTGACACTCGGCGACCACTCCTCTCTGAGACGACGGCGACACAGCCAGAGATGACACCTCTCCGGCAGCACCACCTGACACTCGGCGACCACTCCTCTCTGAGACCACGGCGACACAAACAGAGATGCCACCTCTCCGGCAGCAGCAGCCAGCGGCACCCAGTCGAGACAAGTCCATGTATCAAGCGCCACTGTACAGCACGTCGCTCCTCCACTTCCAACGGCCACTCCCACGCCGGCCCCGGGCAGTCGTGGCCGTGTGGTTGCCGTGTGGTTGCCGTGTGGTTGCCGTGTGGTTGCCGTGTGGTTGGCCCCGGGCAGTCGTGGCAGTCCCACCGCCGTAAGCGGACTGTGAACATCCTGGCGACAAATACGCGACACTGCCCAATGCGACACAGCTGCCGACCACGGCTGGCAGCTGGCAACACGGGGCCGGCGGTGGCGGCTGGCGGCTGGAGACACGGAGCCGGCGGTGGCGGCTGAAGACACGGAGCCGGCGGTGGCGGCTGGAGACACGGAGCCGGCGGTGGCGGCTGGAGACACGGAGCCGGCGGTGGCGGCTGAAGACACGGAGCCGGCGGTGGCGGCTGGCAGCTGGCAACACGGGGCCGGCGGTGGCGGCTGGCGGCTGGAGACACGGAGCCGGCGGTGGAGGCTGAAGACACGGAGCCGGCGGTGGCGGCTGGCAGCTGGCAACACGGGGCCGGCGGTGGCGGCTGGCGGCTGGAGACACGGAGCCGGCGGTGGAGGCTGAAGACACGGAGCCGGCGGTGGCGGCTGGCAGCCGCCAACACAGACGTCAGATGGCTGGGCCGCCGGATGAATGATGCATGCGTCTGGAGCGGTGCCGGATGCTGCCATGGAGCGGCGGCCGTGTCGACTGTGTCGCGAGCCGAGGCCACCTGGCCCTCCAGTCGAACCTACACCAACGCCGATTGGCGGCAGGTTGTTGTTCATAGACAGGGCGTGTCGCCGCCGTTGTCCGGCGTTGTTTAGTGGGTGACGGTACCGACAGCGCGTGTTGCCGGCGTTGTCCGGCGTTGTTTAGTGGGTGACGGTACCGACAGCGCGTGTTGCCGCCGTTGTCCGTTGTTGTCTGGCGATATTTTGTAGGTGACGGCAGCGTGCGTCAGATGTGGGATTCACAATGAAGCCGTCCACTCGTCAACTGAATGCTCGTAACCGCTCCATGAATGAATAAATTGGTAGCGATTTTGAAGTCTGACACGGGTGCTATGTGACCTGGCCGGTGCGGATGGGCGGGCCCAGAGCCGGAGAGCACCCCCGAGAGTCTTTCCGGGCCATGGCGTGAGACGAGCCAAGAGTCATAGGATCAATTGCAGGGCGATCACCACTTATGGCTACTCATATTCAATACTGCACATGTAAATGTTGCATGGACGGAATGAGCCCCATCGCTGATTCTCCTCGCCCCCTCACTGCCCTTTCTCTCACGCGTGGCCTGGTTAGCTTCTGGTTGGTGGCATGGTCGAATCAGTCAAGACCTATTGAGTCAATGAGTAAGATCGGCAATAACCACTAATAACCACTATAACGTTCGACAGCCGGACAGGACGCACGTGAGCCGGTGCCGAAGTGGTCTGTCAGCTGCGCAGAGCCGAGCGGCCAGCTGGTGCGGCAGAGTAAGCTACTCAGTCGAGGCAGTGATGTGGGCGGCAGAGCAAGCCACTCAGTGGAACCAGTGATGTGGGCGGCAGAGTAAGCACCTCAGTCCAGGCGGTGATGTGAGAGGCTGATGTGAGAGGCTGATGTGGGCGGCTGATGTGGGCGGCAGAGTAAGCACCTCAGTCCAGGCGGTGCAGTGAGAGGCTGATGTGAGAGGCTGATGTGAGAGGCTGATGTGGGCGGCTGATGTGGCCTGCTGATGTGGGCGGCAGAGTAAGCCGCTCAGTCAGTCGAGGCGGTGATGTGGGCGGCGGCCGGAGCCGATTACTCTCGGAGGGTCGTCTGAGGCTGTGGGCCCGCCCGGCCGCACCGGGCAGGCCGCAGAGCAGCCGTGTCAGTCCCGTTACTGTTCTGCGCGCGACGGGCGCCGATTTACGAGGCGCTGGCCGACCGGCGACAGCGCGACTCGCAGGACCACGCTGACATCCACACCAGGTGGGTGGTCGTGGTGTGTCAGTGAGACATCCACACCAGGTGGGCGGTCGTGGTGTGTCAGTGAGACATGCACACCAAGTGGGTGGTCGTGGTGTGTCAGTGAGACATCCACACCAGGTGGGTGGTCGTGGTGTGTCAGTGAGACATCCACACCAGGTGGGTGGTCGTGGTGTGTCAGTGAGACATCCACACCAGGTGGGTGGTCGTGGTGTGTCAGTGAGACATCCACACCAGGTGGGTGGTCGTGGTGTGTCAGTGAGACATCCACACCAGGTCGGCGGTCGTGGTGTGTCAGTGAGACATGCACACCAAGAGGGTGGTCGTGGTGTGTCAGTGAGACATCCACACCAGGTGGGTGGTCGTGGTGTGTCAGTGAGACATCCACACCAAGTGGGTGGTCGTGGTGTGTCAGTGAGACATCCATACCAGGTGGGCGGTCGTGGTGTGTCAGTGAGACATACACACCAGGTGGGTGGTCGTGGTGTGTCAGTGAGACATCCACACCAAGTGGGTGGTCGTGGTGTGTCAGTGAGACATCCACACCAGGTGGGTGGTCGTGGTGTGTCAGTGAGACATCCACACCAGGTGGGCGGTCGTGGTGTGTCAGTGAGACATACACACCAGGTGGGTGGTCGTGGTGTGTCAGTGAGACATGCACACCAAGTGGGTGGTCGTGATGTGTCAGTGAGACATCCACACCAGGTGGGCGGTCGTGGTGTGTCAGTGAGACATGCACACCAAGTGGGTGGTCGTGGTGTGTCAGTGAGACATCCACACCAGGTGGGTGGTCGTGGTGTGTCAGTGAGACATCCACACCAGGTGGGCGGTCGTGGTGTGTCAGTGAGACATGCACACCAAGTGGGTGGTCGTGGTGTGTCAGTGAGACATCCACACCAGGTGGGTGGTCGTGGTGTGTCAGTGAGACATCCACACCAAGTGGGTGGTCGTGGTGTGTCAGTGAGACATCCATACCAGGTGGGCGGTCGTGGTGTGTCAGTGAGACATACACACCAGGTGGGTGGTCGTGGTGTGTCAGTGAGACATCCACACCAAGTGGGTGGTCGTGGTGTGTCAGTGAGACATCCACACCAGGTGGGTGGTCGTGGTGTGTCAGTGAGACATCCACACCAGGTGGGCGGTCGTGGTGTGTCAGTGAGACATACACACCAGGTGGGTGGTCGTGGTGTGTCAGTGAGACATGCACACCAAGTGGGTGGTCGTGGTGTGTCAGTGAGACATCCACACCAGGTGGGTGCTCGTGGTGTGTCAGTGAGACATACACACCAAGTGGGTGGTCGTGGTGTGTCAGTCAGACATCCATACCAGGTGGGTGGTCGTGGTGTGTCAGTGAGACATCCACACCAGGTGGGCGGTCGTGGTGTGTCAGTGAGACATACACACCAGGTGGGTGGTCGTGGTGTGTCAGTGAGACATGCACACCAAGTGGGTGGTCGTGGTGTGTCAGTGAGACATCCACACCAGGTGGGCGGTCGTGGTGTGTCAGTGAGACATACACACCAGGTGGGTGGTCGTGGTGTGTCAGTGAGACATGCACACCAAGTGGGTGGTCGTGGTGTGTCAGTGAGACATCCACACCAGGTGGGTGGTCGTGGTGTGTCAGTGAGACATACACACCAAGTGGGTGGTCGTGGTGTGTCAGTGAGACATCCACACCAGGTGGGTGGTCGTGGTGTGTCAGTGAGACATACACACCAGGTGGGCGGTCGTGGTGTGTCAGTCAGACATCCATACCAGGTGGGTGGTCGTGGTGTGTCAGTGAGACATCCACACCAAGTGGGTGGTCGTGGTGTGTCAGTGAGACATCCACACCAGGTGGGTGGTCGTGGTGTGTCAGTGAGACATCCACACCAGGTGGGTGGTCGTGGTGTGTCAGTGAGACATGCACACCAAGTGGGTGGTCGTGGTGTGTCAGTGAGACATACACACCAAGTGGGTGGTCGTGGTGTGTCAGTGAGACATCCACACCAGGTGAGTGGTCGTGGTGTGTCAGTGAGACATCCACACCAGGTGGGTGGTCGTGGCGTGTCAGTGAGACATCCACACCAGGTGGGTAGTCGTGGTGTGTCAGTGAGACATACACACCAGGTGGGTGGTCGTGGTGTGTCAGTGAGACATCCACACCAGGTGAGTGGTCGTGGTGTGTCAGTGAGACATCCACACCAAGTGGGTGGTCGTGGTGTGTCAGTGAGACATCCACACCAGGTGGGTGGTCGTGGTGTGTCAGTGAGACATACACACCAAGTGGGTGGTCGTGGTGTGTCAGTGAGACATCCACACCAGGTGGGTGGTCGTGGTGTGTCAGTGAGACATCCACACCAGGTGGGTGGTCGTGGTGTGTCAGTGAGACATCCACACCAAGTGGGTGGTCGTGGTGTGTCAGTGAGACAGCCACACCAGGTGAGTGGTCGTGGTGTGTCAGTGAGACATCCACACCAAGTGGGTGGTTGTGGTGTGTCAGTGAGACATCCACACCAGGTGGGTGGTCGTGGTGTGTCAGTGAGACATCCACACCAGGTGAGTGGTCGTGGTGTGTCAGTGAGACATCCATACCAAGTGGGTGGTCGTGGTGTGTCAGTGAGACATCCACACCAGGTGGGTGGTCGTGGTGTGTCAGTGAGACATCCACACCAAGTGGGTGGTCGTGGTGTGTTAGTGAGACATCCACACCAGGTGGGTGGTCGTGGTGTGTCAGTGAGACATCCACACCAGGTGGGTGGTCGTGGTGTGTCAGTGAGACATCCACACCAGGTGAGTGGTCGTGGTGTGTCAGTGAGACATCCACACCAGGTGGGTGGTCGTGGTGTGTCAGTCAGACATCCACACCAGGTAGGTGGTCGTGGTGTGTCAGTGAGACATTCACACCAGGTGGGTGGTCATGGTGTAAAGTAAAGTAGAACCATTGGCTGTTCTGTTTAATTAAGATCACATAGGCAGCTCACATCACCTTTGAAACCCCGTTCTCTCTCAAAACATAGATGAACATCTTTCTCTCATCAAGACTTTCTTTTTGTATTGGCAGGCATTGCTAGCAACAACATGACGGCTACGAAGCGGTTCTGCAAATACTTAGGTTAATATCCATTATAGCATGATGCATATAGCCTATCCATTACCTACTATCCTGAATCTGAGGAAGTAACACAATATAAACTACGAAGCATTGATTCGTTCAGTGTCCAATAAGCTGGAAAATGCTGAGCCATGCATCTAATCATCATGGTATACCACTTTCGCATTCAGAAATCCAAACTGCAATATTCTTTAGGCATGAAACTTTATGGTAATCTACCATAAAAGCAATATAGCTTGTCTGCCTTTAAATCATTGGCTGCGTCGCGTCCGTCTTCAGCCTGCACTTTTGATGCTAAGCAGTACTTTGCTGTGACTGCGAGATGCCTGGCTTAACCCTACTCCGACGGAGGGCGGATTAGTTATTAAGAACTGAGAGACCGTTTGAAAGACCGACATATATCCCAAAGACCGACATATATCCCAAAGACCGACATATATCCCAAAGACCGACATATATCCAAAGACCGACATATATCCTAAAGACCGACATAAATATCAAAGACCGGTCAAAGGCCAGTCAGTCCTGACCGGGATTTCCGACCGGACTTTCGATCCTTCGAGAGGAGGGAAGGGGTGGTAGGGTGCAATGTCGCGATGTTCCTCAGGTTCTGCTGTCCAGATTCTGCGTATTGAGCTTGGACGCTGCATTCGTTGTGACATGATCGCCGCTGAACTGAGCATTGTGCATGGGTGTTCCAGGCGACAGAAACACAGCCGAACTAGGAAGAAGAAGAAGAACCTTGGGTTTTTTTACGACGCATTCAACCGCTATGTCATATAGCTTCGCCAACCTCTCACGCCGATTGGTCGCGGGTGGACTCGGTAAATGCCGTCGGTCGTGAGATTCGAACCATAATCTTGCGATCAAGAATCGGACGCTCTACCAACTGAGCTACCGCGGCCCCTAAAAAAATCACAACCGAACTAAGCACTGTGTATCGGTGTCCCAGGCGACATAACACCGCCGAACCGAGCACTGTGTATTAGTGTTCCAGACGACATAACACCGCCGAACCGAGCACTGTATATCGGTGTTCCAGACGACATAACACCGCCAAGCTGAGGAGTGTGTATCGGTGTCCCAGGCGATATAACACCGCCGAACCGAGCACTGCATATCGGTGTTCCAAGCGACATAACACCGCCGAACCGAACACTGTGTATCGGTGTTCCAGACGACATAACACCGCAGAATCGAACACCGTATATCGGTGTTCCAGACGACATAACACCGTCGAGCCGAGCACTGTATATCGGTGTTCCAGGCGACATAACACCACCGAACCGAACACTGTGCATCGGTGTTCCAGACGACATAACACCGCCAAACTGGGCGTGACCGGCCACGCGTCCTTCATATGCATACTGCACACGAGTCGCACCGGCCGCTGAGTAATGCGGCACCCGGCCGCCGCGTCATTACGGCTCAAATTACGCTGGCAGCCGGGCCGTGTTCGCCCCTGTCGGCCGGCGGCCTAACAGGACTGAAGGCGCGCGCCGGGCGTACCAATGGCGCCACGACACACCGCATCATTTGTCGGCGCGCTCCGGCTGCCATGGCGCCATAGTAAACGGAGGTGTCGGCCGCGCCGCGTCCGCCGGACAGTCGGGACGGCTGACGAATGTCAGGCGGTCGGACGGTGGACCGCCGCCGCCCTGGACGTCGGCCCCAGCTGCTGCTGCCGCCCTGGACGTCGGCCCCAGCTGCTACTGCCGCCCTGGACGTCGGCCCCAGCTACCGCCGCCGCCCTGGACGTCGGCCCCAGCTGCTCCCGCCCTGTACGTCGGCCCCAGCTACCACCGCCGCCCTGGACGTCAGACCCAGCCGCGGCCGCCGCCACCGCCCTGGACGTCGGCCCCAGCTGCAGCTGCCCTGGACGTCGGCCCCAGCTGCTCCCGCCCTGGACGTCGGCCCCAGCTACCACCGCCGCTCTGGACGTCGGCCCCAGCTACCACCGCCGCCCTGGACGTCGGCCCCGGCTGCCGAAACGTTCGGTAGTAGCTGGCCGCACTGTCACGCACTGACGTGCGCTGCTCATCCCGATAAATCCATAAATACTCACTTCAAGTTTTGGAAATACCACCGTCATGGCCGTCAGGTACTGGTTCCGCGACAGGAAGAAGCTTCATCTGATGGTGACTTATTGTGCTGAGACACCTGTTTACAGACGTGGGCGAGGTTGACGTTGTCAAGGATATGACATCGGAACATCGGAACGGCATGGTGAGAACGGCAGGCCACACTTGAAGCCAGTCCTTCCAGTCAACTCCATCGGGCTATCGCTAACCCTCGGTGCCAAATTGCCATACGGTGGAATTCAACATTGACCCGTGTCGTTAGAATCAGGGCGTGGCATTGCCCACACTATGGGCCATAGCTGGCCACCCAGTATGATGTGATGGATGATGAACATTGTGATAACGTATCCAGTGATGGAGAACAGTGACTGATTCCAGTGGGGTAGCTCTGACTCCATCACTCTTAGTCAGGGGTGCAGACGATATTTCCGCAATGAGGCACATATTTCTTTCGGAGGGCTCTGGCGAACTGGATCCACTTGGCACCGTCGGAAACAATGAGGGTCCCTCCGCAGGGATCCTCAGACCGGACAGCACGGAAACACTAACACTTCACGAAGCCCAATCGGGAAGGGAATACGCAATGCTATTTGGTGTCTCGTTGATAGACTTGTATCCAAATGATTTCTGTTCGTTGCACCGGTGGGTAGTTTGTGTATATTTTCATGTCAGAGATTAATACCGTTTGTAGAAGCAATCGCCAAAAATCGGTATCATCCTAAAAGATGGGTTCAGACGGATTTATGCAGGAACAGGCCAGACTCGTGATGGAGTACCGATAATGAGAGGAGTTGCTTATCATCCTGGCATATCCCCAAACATTGTGCTCACTTTGTTCACGACAGAATCTTTTCGGGAAGTGATTTTGAAGCGTACGGATTTTTTTGTGGTGGTGGGGGGGGGGGGGACAGCAGCTTATATATGACAAAATTACGAGAGAGGGACATTTGGTTTTCAAGTTCATTTCTGCCATGTAACGACAATTCAAATGAGATCAAATGTAGCCAACATGTTTGGAGAGCTCTATCAGCCATGTATCCCCGTCGCGGAGAGAGCTCTACCGGCCACGCCCCCCCCCCCCGCCCTGTCGCGGAGCGCATTGGTCTGAGGGCCGCGTAATAACTGGACACGAAGAAGAAATTCCATTGGTGCTTTGGAATATGAACAACCGGATAACTCTTCCCAGAGTACCACACCATCCACGGAGGAAACTAGGAAACTCGAAGGCAGGCGAAACAAGCTCAGATTCATCTAGGTTATTGAGGAAATGGAATGTCCACTTAAACAGTTGGACACCGCTATGGATTTAGTTAGACGAGGGATACAACGAGATCGTTGAAGCAAATTTCACACCCATGCAGGGTTGGTTGACCCATGCAGGGTTGAAATTGGTGCATAGCTGAAATATATCGTCAGCAAAAAAATCAAGGAGGCATAGCCGAAACTTGGCACGTTAGGAAGAAACATCCGTGTGTACAGTGATATCAATAGCTATAGTGGTCGGGGAGGTCGCAGTGATATAAGTAGCTACAGTGGTCGGAGAGATTGATTGCAGTGATATAGGTAGCTACAGTGACCGGGGAGGTCGCAGTGATATCAGTAGCTACAGTGATCGGGGAGGTCGCAGTGATATCAGTAGCTACAGTGGTCGGGGAGGTCGCAGTGATATCAGTAGCTACAGTGGTCGGGGAGGTCGCAGTGATATCAGTAGCTACAGTGATCGGGGAGGTCGCAGTGATATCAGTAGCTACAGTGGTCGGGGAGGTCGCAGTGATATCAGTAGCTACAGTGATCGGGGAGGTCGCAGTGATATCAGTAGCTACAGTGATCGGGGAGGTCGCAGTGATATCAGTAGCTACAGTGATCGGGGGAGGTCGCAGTGATATCAGTAGCTACAGTGGTCGGGGAGGTCGCAGTGATATCAGTAGCTACAGTGATCGGGGAGATTGCAGTGATATAGGTAGCTATAGTGATCGGGGAGGCCGCAGTGATATCAGTAGCTGCACTGGTCGGGGAGCTCGCAGTGATATCAGTAGCTACAGTGGTCGGAGAGATTGCAGTGATATAGGTAGATACAGTGATTGGGGAGGTCGCAGGGATATCAGTAGCTACAGTGGTCGGGGAGGTCGCAGTGATATCAGTAGCTACAGTGGTCGGGGAGGTCGCAGTGATATCAGTAGCTACAGTGGTCGGGGAGGTCGCAGTGATATCAGTAGCTACAGTGGTCGGGGAGGTCGCAGTGATATCAGTAGCTACAGTGATCGGGGAGGTCGCAGTGATATCAGTAGCTACAGTGATCGGGGAGGTCGCAGTGATATCAGTAGCTACAGTGGTCGGGGAGGTCGCAGTGATATCAGTAGCTACAGTGGTCGGGGAGGTCGCAGGGATATCAGTAGCTACAGTGGTCGGGGAGGTCGCAGTGATATCAGTAGCTACAGTGGTTGGGGAGGTTGCAGTGCCGGCGGTTACAGCTGTGGCCGATTTTCGTTAGAGACAGGTAGGAGCTGAAGCTGCCAGATGGATCTGGCACCACCGTTGAGTCCACACACCCAATCCCTACAGCACACTGGCGTAGCTTGGCTAAACCAACATGTCTACACACATATCTTATCGGAACCGCCGCAAATGACAAATGCCACTGCGGTTTGGCGACAGATCTTTCCGCCTGGAAGGTTCCTCGAATGGTAATACTCATGGGGTTGTGAAGCAAATGCGTTGAATTCCACGCCGATTATACGGGCAGCCACCTGTCACGCGGGAAATTTGGAACCGGTCGGGTTTTAGCTGCGGCTTATTGAGGTGCCGAACATTCCGAGGTTCGTCGAAACCAGACTCTGCTACGAAAACCCGCCCGCAACTGCCACGGCTGCTGCGACCTCATCTCGATCCAGAATTATGGCAGTTGGAGACGGCTCACACTGTTTCACCAGCTCGGCTCTCATCATCAGTACGACCCAAGTCACGAGCCTAAGGCCGGCGCAGTGAAGCGCTCAACGTCACACCCCTACTGTCCGCAAGGCTCAGGTATAGTAACATCGGCAAAACAGGAACACCATCATGTACAAACTGTCAACAGCGCTTGCCCGCAACATGACAGCGAACCACACGGTCTGGACGGAGACGGTGACCACAGCTGAAGGTTTTAGTGTGCTCCTGGAAGCCTCCCAACCGGTATGTGTCGTCATGTCACTTCCGGGTGATTAACGTACGCGAGAGTTGTCATTTACCGACCAATAAAAGCCACTGGAAGAGCAGTGCCCCATGCGAAAGGATAAACGTTCGCCAAGTTTCAGAATGAAGCCTGGCTAGATAAATACCCAGCAACGTTGGAGTCCACCTCTGGCATCACAGCATCCATCACAGCATCCACCCGGACAACATTTCAGGTGGTGATGACGTCACACGGTGGGTGGGACAGCGCCTCGGCCATCACTTGGGCCCCGCCCTGTGATACTAATGCCTGTCGCGTTGCGGGGTCGGTGGACAGCGGCCCGTCGTGGTGTCAGTATGGTGTGTGCGCTTCCAGATGTATGCGCGGGACACGGGCTGGCAATGTGGCCGGTCCGCTCAGTGTTCCGGGTTTGTCATCGGACAAGTGTTGGACGGATAGGTTAACACGATGGCTTGGAGAGCAAATGCCATGGACTGGCGCATCGTCCTACCTGTGACACTGCCAGCAATTGAAGCACGCAATAGCTTGTGAAATTGCATCCTGGACTTTGAAATGACATGCGGGTTAAAATAGTTAATAATTGCTATTATTTCCATGCAACGCTATCTTAGCATGTAATACTGAAATATATTACATTCGAGTGTCGTAAATGGTTCAGTGTTGACATATGCTGGACGTACATAATCTCGCCACAGTAGCATCATCATAACTTCTAATTGCCAGCAATTGAAGCGAAATTAAAAATGACTTTGAAATGACATGGGGTTAAAATAGTTATAATTGTATTATTTCCATGATTCATGTAATACTGAAATATATTACATTCGAGTGTCGTAAATGGTTCAGTGTTGACATATGCTGGACGTACATAATCTCGCCACAGTAGCATCATCATAACTTCTAATTATTAAAATGCGAATGGGGAAAAGTTCACCGAATTGTGGGAATAGCCGCTGCAGTCCGTACGTGCATTGTCCAGGTTTCCCGTGAGCAATAGCGCCTGGGATGGCTGCTTTTTCCGGCCCGCAGCTAGTATTTATCCTCACAATAAAGCCATCGTTACTGACAGGGGCGATGGCTGTTCGCAACATTGATAATAACCACAACCGTGCCATAACCGTACCCTTGCCATAACTGTAACCTTGCAAATAATGTTGCCAATCGGTCTCCCATGGGAGGTCGACTCGTACCAGAGATTCGTAGGGGAAGTCGCTGAAAACATTTCTTGGTGGAGATATGATGTGACATAAAAAATTTCGTGAACATTGCATAGCAATATCACAAATTATCTGGATTAGGGAACAGATTACTAGGTGTGACAAGTTAAGATGTACAATTATTAAACCACAATTGTCTCTTTTTAATGCAAGTGAGAACTATCAATTTTACATAAAAACAATCCAAACATCTTGTGTTTATGGGTGAAAAGACTAAAGGTTGATCCAATGTGAAACCAGAGAAACCATCCCTTCCGTACGCTTGTGTTTCGTAGGCATGTAATTCATCGGTAACGTAGAGCACCAATTGCTCCTTAGATGCATGAATATTTTTCGTCTCATTTTCCAGCCACATGCTCGTTCGCCTGTCGTATCCAGCAACACTGCGCGGGCACTACACACGATGGCACCACACACGAGGGCACTATATACGAGGGCACTACACACGAAGGCAGATTCGTCCCAGGTTCACGTCCATGTCGAGTCAAAGCGGCAACCGGCGTCACGTCTGGCGCGGCGGCGTCACGTCTGGCGCGGCGGCGTCACGTCTGGCGCGGCGGCGTCACGTCTGGCGCGGCGGCGTCACGTCTGGCGCGGCGGCGTCACGTCTGGCGCGGCGGCGTCACGTCTGGCGCGGCGGCGTCACGTCTGGCGCGGCAGCGTCACGTCTGGCGCGGCGGCGTCACGTCTGGCGTGGCGGCGTCACGTCTGGCGCGGCAGCGTCACGTCTGGCGCGGCGGCGTCACGTCTGGCGCGGCGGCGTCACGTCTGGCGCGGCGGCGTCACGTCTGGCGCGGCGGCGTCACGTCTGGCGCGGCAGCGTCACGTCTGGCGCGGCAGCGTCACGTCTGGCGCGGCGGCGTCACGTCTGGCGCGGCGGCGTCACGTCTGGCGCGCCAGTGTGGCTTCACTGGCTCTGTGTCGCTGCCGCTCCACATCACCCTGCGGCCAGCGCGGCGAGCCAGCGTTACGTTCTGGCGCACCAGCGTGACGCCCCGCCGCTCTGCCAAGGAACATGTCGGCGCAGACGATTTATACAAATATGCTACCGGAGCGGCTCAAGGACGGGGACGGCACGGCAGCGGCCGCCGGTCGGATCAGGCGACTCGTCCTGCCGCAGGTCATGGCGGCCAACAGGGTGTCAGAGCGCCGCGTCCCTGCCGGGGACGGGCAAGTGGGCACCCGCCGTGTCCCTGCCGGGAGAACGGGGAAGTGGGGACCCGGGAGCGAAAACTGAGCTGGGTAAGGCGCATGCCTTTTCGGGCTACCAAGAGAGAAGTTTAGGTCGATCGGCAAGTGTCCTGTCGCGATGTGGTGTTAGATTATATGCCTGCAGTAGAAAGCACCATAGCCTGTGTCTTGTCCTCGCTCTTCCACCGACCGGAAACCGTTGTCAGTGGCATGCACTCTCCGCCTTATACCGGCATTATGTAGGTTTAGCCAAAAAGGTGGCATCACATAATATATGCGATACCGAAAGTAGATTGATTGAGGCGTGGGCGACTCAAGACCTTTCGGCAAAATGCTGGAACACAATTGGTTAAATTTCTCGGAGAAAAGAAATGCTGACTAGAAATGTTGTTCATTTGACATTCTCGCCATATTTTAACTCGTTTGTATACATATTTTAGTGACGTTGATCAGATATCTTATATATATATATATATATGAATGAACGAATTAAATATAATTTATTTTATACGTGATATGCATGCAGTTGATAACTTGCAACAATTCCAATTTCCATACAAAAGCAAGCTATATGTTATTTAACCTCCTTACGTACGTGCTGGCACCCGACGCCCAGTACCCGGGCACCCCGCCACACACGACATCGGTACTCCAGCACTCGGTACCTGGGCACCTCGCCACTCACGATCTCGGTACTCGAGTACCCAGTACCTGGGCATTCCGCCATTCAGCATCTCGACACTCCAGCACCCGATACCTAGACACCCTCTCACTCACCATCTGGGCACTCAAGCACCCGGTACCTGGGCACCCTGCCACTCAACGCCTCGGTACTCCAGCACCCGATACCTGGACACCCCGTCACTCACGATTTCGGTACTCCAGCACCCGGTACCTGTGCACCCAGCCGCCCACCATCTCGGCACCCGGTACCTGTGTACCCTGTCGCCCACCATCTCGGCACCGCAGCACCCGGTACCTGTGCACCCAGCCGCCCACCATCTCGGCACCGCCGCACCCGGTACCTGGGCACCCAGTCGCCCACCATCTCGGCACCCGAACGCTCGACTCTGCTCAGCTGGGCACACACCACTGCCATACCATACCGTCTCCGAGAACCGGGCAGGGCACCGCACACCCATAATCAAGACGCGCCAGCCGGTATAAATCAGGCTCGTCCATCATCGCTGGGCTCGTTTACGAGAGGGTGGTGGTGGGCAAGGATGCTGCTTACCTCGGGCACGCGCCAGCCGCCGGCACTGCCCGGAAATTCCGGCCACTTGGCCGTGAAACGTGGGCCGATAGCGGCCCCGGCTGAACCACGCGTGTCACTCACACCTGGGCGACAAACTCATGCGTAAACAGCTGTATCATTAGTCTGGATGTACTGAACAGCGACGGAAATGCAATTGTGAGCACCTGCAAAGGCAGAGGCCATTCGTAAAGGTTTGTTGGCAGGCCATTCGTCGTGGTGGACGCATATTTATTTGTCAGCAAGGACAACATTAGTGGAAGGAGATTTAATCGGCTTTCCACTGCAAAAAGCAAATATTTAATACCCTTCATGTTCAATGCCTCGTCTTTGGGCTGTGCTGGACGTAGTAAACCCACTGGTTTTGAAGGGAGCTGTTCTGGACATACCATCGAAGTCAACAGTTACTTAAGTGCGTCACTGCTTCAAAGTCGCGATTTTGAATGCAACGGAAAGTAATATCGCATTGATCAAAATCAGCAGCAGAAGCATCCAAGTTCTTAAAGAAAAGAACAACGAGGAGCAGTGGTAAAGTAAAGCACAAATACAGATAACTGTACATGGAGATTAGAAAGAAGACAATTCCCATGAGGAGAACAAATACGAACAAACACGAGGAAGCACCTCAGCCTAGCGAAAAGCATGAGAAGACAGCAAATACGGACAAGAATGAGGAGGACATTATGACAGACAAATACGGGAACGTTAAATGAACATGAGCAAGCACCTCTTCAAAACAACAGAATCAAGATCCGCCTTCTGTGCAATTTGATGGAGGCAGGGAGCAAAAAAGAGAGTGAAATGAAATCGACCGCTTGATGGACGAGGGCGCACTCTCACGCTCGCTCGTGCCGTGGACAAGCAGATGCCCGGCGTACCGCTTGGAGCGACCAACGAGTCAGGTGCGGGGGCCCACAACTTTCACCGCCGCCCTAGTGAGCCGGTCAGAGGCCAGGCAAGGTCTCACGACTCGCCCGGCGGCCTGCAGCCAGCCCGGCCTGGCTGTGACCGGCAGATGGTGGTGCTGTCCAGACCACCGGGTCACCAGTGGTGCTGGCCAGACCACCAGGTCACCAGTGGTGCTGTCTGGCCCACCCGGTCACCAGTGATGCTGTGCAGAACACCAGGTCACCAGTGGTGCTGTCGAGACCACCAGGTCACCAGTGGTGCTGTCCAGACCACCAGGTCACCAGTGGTGCTGTCCAGATCACCAGGTCATCGGTGGTGCTGTCCAGACCGCCAGTGGTACTACCCAGACCACCATGTCACCAGTGGTGCTGTCCAAATCACCAGATCGCCAATGGTGCTGTCCAGATCACCAGGTCACCAGTGGTGCTGCTGTCCAGACCACCAGGACCCTCCCACAGTAACACTAGCAGCTCCGATTGCGTCCACAACTGGTCCGATAAACCGAGAGCCTCTCATGCAGAAGGCTACCCCTCTGCCACTGCTGATACCACCACCACCACCACCACCACCACCACCACCACCACCACCACCACCACCACCACCACCACCACCACCACCACCACCACCACCACCACCACCACCACCACCACCACCACCACCACCACCACCAACCACAACCACCACCGCCAACCACCACCACCACCACCACCACCACCACCACCACCACCACCACCACCACCACCACCACCACCACCACCACCACCACCACCACCACCACCACCACCACCACCACCATCATCATCATCACCGGACGGACAGCCGCAGGTGTTTCGCAGATGGCAGCAGAGCTTGTCTGGCCTGTCGCGACAAATCGGCTCCGAGCATTGTCGGCACGGTCGCAATACACATTGTCGGTCCGTAAGCGGCCGGTCATGTCGCACGGCATTACTCGCAACAAAGCGGTGCGGCCGCTCCAGCCCCACCTGGTCAGTTTGATACGTCAAGTATGCAGTGCTCAGCTCGTGTGCGGAGGTGGACGTCAGCAGTGGCAAGCTCGACAGGTAAGGTCAAGGTCAATACTCGCTGCGAAGGCTGAAGCTGACTTAGCTCTCTTTATCTGTTCGGCTGCATATATTTCTTTCGTGATGGCATGGATCAGGAAACAGCATTACCTTAGATTCACCTCCAATTAAAAAACAATCGTACGTTTTTCGTAGTATGGTTTGCTTTGTTTTTTCTCGAAAATCATCTCGTGATTGATTATTGGTTGATTATTTGGATTTATGGCCGTGGCGTCTACAACGTCATTTAACAATAAATTCTTCTCCCACGCCCATAACAATTAATGGTTCCAAAAAGTGACTATACAACGCTAGCTGCACCATACGCACCCTCGGTGCATAATGACCTTGATGTCGGCGTTCCGAGAAGACAGCACAGAAATTCACATCATAAAGGAACCTGAAGCGTTTTCCGGATTCAACGACCTGTGGTCCATCGCCTAAGACTGTTAAGAGGGAGTGAGCCTGGTCACGTTAAGAGGGAGTGAGCCTGGTCACTCACGAAATGAAGTCGACGTTCCAGAGAAACCCTTGCAGATGATATCAGAATGTGACGAACTGTTTGCGCTGTACCACACCTGGGTCACAGTAGCCTATTTCTACCACCGAGTATCTAATCATGGGTGGCATGCGACAACCTATGCGAGACGACACATCATGACCTCGTCTCGTCTTGCCCTACGCAAGCACGAGGGTCAATGGCCGAGAGATGGCTTTATTGTCTGTAATTTGTTGGAAACAAGCTTCTCCCAGCTCGCTTGCCAATTGCTTGCAAGCAAAATATAGATCCTGGGTGGTAGGGCCTGACAGGGATTGGGAATACTCTGCTCAAGGGAGCCTGTGCTGCTCGCATTGCATCGTTGTCGGCATGTTCATTGCCTGTGTTACCTACATGGCTCTTGAAAATTATTTCATTACCTGTCGGGAATCAGATTATGAGCCTATAAAAGCAACGAACTGGACCGAATTCGAACTGAGCTTAAAAGAGTTCAACCAAACCATGGAGGTGAAAAGAAGCATTGAGCCAACAACCGCCCAGTCACAGTATTGACACCGACATCACGAACGCGCTGGTCAAAAGTCTAGTGGGTTTACTCAAAAGGTCCTACGAGAAGTATTGCTTCATAGTCCACGTCACTCGCAGCTCGTGGTGAAAACTCTCCAACATTATCCAGATGGTAGTGCGGTTCCATGAATGGAATTTCACTAGTGTAAGGCAAAATTAGACACGCCGGGTGAGCTGGGTAAGATAGCGGGATATGCACCTCTCGTGATCAAGGTACATGACTATGATAGTGAGCTTGACAGCCTGCCCAGTGGTGAGAGAGACTTACACAAAATTGCGTCCAATTCTGACAGAGGAACAGGAATCTCAGAAGAAGAAAAAACATATTGCGACAATTAGGCACGGTGCATTGAAGTTTTGGAATGTTCCGGCAATTCATATCATACCATCATCGGTTGTGCTTGGAGGTCTAAGCTCAGAGTTAGGGGACGAGTAGTCTAGGGGTAAGTTGCCCGTCTCACAATCGAAAGATTGTGGATTCGAGTCTCACCTATCGCTACTCTTCGCCCGCGACCAATCGGCGTGAGAGATTGGCGACGCTACATGACTCAACGGTCGACGTGTCGTAAAACTGATAACCAACCAAGCTCAGAGTTAATTTGTCCCCTACAGAATAATTTCAATAAAACATCCGCAACGCTTTATCATGTACTGTTCAGCACTTCTTGACTTTACATACATCCTTCATCATGTCTCCTATTGCTCAGAAAAGTGTGTGGGTGGCATGCCGAAAGTCATTAACTCACACTGGATCTGGCCTCGACGAGCACTCCGCGGGCGATTTGTACACAAACAACTATTCAGAGCGAGTCTTTTTTCAAAGCCGAGTTTGTATCCGCATGGGTGGAAGCTCGGGGGTTGTGGGGTTCTATACCCTACTGTTCGAGACAAGATTAACATTAGGCCTCTGATGTACACTAGACATCCTGAACCCAACATGTATTGTGAACTATCATCCACTAAAAAAATGGAGAAAAATACTCGTCATCTGAACCGTAGTGCCCAACCGCCTGGCCCATGGCCACCGCCGCCTGACCACTGCCCGGCCCATGGCCACCGCCGCCTGACCACTGCCCGGCCCATGGCCACCGCCGCCTGACCACTGCCCGGCCCATGGCCACCGCCGCCTGACCACTGCCCGGCCCATGGCCACCGCCTGACCACCGCCTGGCCCGTGGCCACCGCCGCCTGACCACCGCCCGGCCCATCCACCTGGCCCATGGCCACCCCGCCTGACCACTGCCCGGCCCATGGCCACCCCTGACGCCGGCCCATGGCCACCCCCGACACGCCCGGCCCATGGCCACCGCCGCCTGACCACCGCCCGGCCCATGGCCACCGCCGCCTGACCACTGCCCGGCCCATGGCCACCGCCGCCTGACCACCGCCCGGCCCATGGCCACCACCGCCTGACCACCGCCCGGCCCGTGGCCACCGCCGCCTGACCATCGCCCGGCCCATGGCCACCGCCGCCTGACCACTGCCCGGCCCATGGCCACCACTGCCTGACCACCGCCCTGGCCCATGGCCACCGCCGCCTGACCACTGCCCGGCCCATGGCCACCACTGCCTGACCACCGCCCGGCCCATGGCCACCACTGCCTGACCACCGCCTGGCCCATGGCCCGGCCCGTGGCCACACTGCCTACACCCTGCCCATACCGCCGCCTGACCACCGCCCGGCCCGTGGCTGCCGACCACCGCGGCCCGTGGCCACCGCCGCCTGACCACCGCCCGGCCCATGGCCACCACTGCCTGACCATCGCCTGGCCCATGGCCACCGCCGCCTGACCATCGCCTGGCCCATGGCCACCACTGCCTGACCACCGCCTGGCCCATGGCCACCACCGCCTGACCATCGCCCGGCCCATGGCCAACGCCGCCTGAACACCGTCCGGGCCGCACCGTTTGCAGACCTGGTGCGAAAAGCGTCACTGTTCCAAATGGCGTCTGCCGAGCCGAGTGTTTCCGATGTAGTCCCGCCGCTACGGACCCACATCTGGACCACATCTGGACGCACATCTGGACCCACATCTGGATGCGCAGCTGCCGATGCATCAGTTATCAGCCGGAGCGTATTTTCTCCGGCGCATTATGCTAACCCTGCCAGCCGGGAGAGCGACGCCGACAAATTGATGACCGTCGGAAACGCGCTCCAGAGATGGCGTGTCATTACACAGTACATTAATCTTGGCCGGGCCTGCTCTGGCCTGTCGGCTCGGCTGGGTGCCGGATCTGACCGGACTCCCCGCTGCAGTGTGGCGGACAAACAATGGTCCCCACACCGGCCGCAAGGCCGCCCACGGCCCACCTCTCCCACCCTGCCCCCTATAACAGTGCACTGTATGGTCTCCGTGCTGTCCCGCCTCTCTCACCCTGCCCCCATAACAGTGCACTGTATGGTCTCCGTGCTGTCCCGTCTCTCTCACCCTGCCCCCTTTAGCAGTGCACTGTATGGTCTCCGTGCTGTTCCGCCACGGCCCGTCTCTCTCACCCTGCCCCATATAACAGTGCACTGTATGGTCTCCGTGCTGTCCCGCCTCTCTCACCCTGCCTCCTATAACAGTGCACTGTATGGTCTCCGTACTGTCCCGCCTCTCTCACCCTGCCCCCTATAACAGTGCACTGTATGGTCTCCGTGCTGTCCCGCCTCTCCCACCCTGCCCCCATAACAGTGCACTGTATGGTCTCCGTGCTGTCCCGCCTCTCCCACCCTGCCCCCATAACAGTGCACTGTATGGTCTCCGTGCTGTCCCGCCTCTCTCACCCTACCTCCTATAACAGTGCACTGTATGGGCTTCGTGCTGTCCCGCCTCTCCCACCCTGCCCCCTATAACAGTGCACTGTATGGTCTCCGTGCTGTCCCGCCTCTCTCACCCTGCCCCCTATAACAGTGCACTGTATGGTCTCCGTGCTGTCCCGTCTCTCTCACCCTGCCCCCTATAACAGTGCACTGTATGGTCTCCGTGCTGTCCCGCCTCTCTCACCCTGCCCCCTATAACAGTGCACTGTATGGTCTCCGTGCTGTCCCGTCTCTCTCACCCTGCCTCCTATAACAGTGCACTGTATGGTCTCCGTGCTGTTCCGCCTCTCTCACCCCTGCCCCCTATAACAGTGCACTGTATGGTCTCCGTGCTGTTCCGCCTCTCTCACCCTGCCCCCTATAACAGTGCACTGTATGGTCTCCGTGCTGTCCCGCCTCTCCCACCCTGCCCCCTATAACAGTGCACTGTATGGGCTTCGTGCTGTCCCGCCTCTCTCACCCTGCCCCCTATAACAGTGCACTGTATGGTCTCCGTGCTGTCCCGCCTCTCTCACCCTGCCCCCTATAGCAGTGCACTGTATGGTCTCCGTGCTGTCCCGTCTCTCTCACCCTGCCTCCTATAACAGTGCACTGTATGGTCTCCGTGCTGTTCCGCCTCTCTCACCCTGCCCCCTATAACAGTGCACTGTATGGTCTCCGTGCTGTCCCGCCTCTCCCACCCTGCCCCCTATAACAGTGCACTGTATGGTCTCCGCGCCGTCCGGTACAGCGTGCGCAGTCTCCTGTACCAGCGCGCCGGCTCCCTCCGCCCGCCCACCAGAGTCCAAGTCAATCGTGATGTAGACAAGGTGCAGGCGTCAAACACGGGATCTGGAGCCCTGCCAGCTGCCACATACTTGTCAGATGATATTCTGATGTGATCTGTTGGAAATGTCCGCCACGATTGGCTGAACGCTCTGTCTCGCTGGTGCGGGACGGCACCGAGCAGATCAAGGCGCGGTCTACACACCACCAGGGTTCACTGGCTGTCGACCGTTCCACAGACCGGAAAGGACGCCTCAGGCTGCAGAGTCCGGCCGGCGGCGGGAGGTGGTGAACTGTGTGCGCACAACTATGGGTTGGTGGATTTTTGGCGGCTGGTATTCCCGAAAAGTTGAGCAGTGCTGCACTTCTGGGTCGTTCCGGTCTCTCCGATAGCGGGTTGGTTCGATCAGAATCGTGGAATCGTGACGCCTGGTGTATTTAATCTGCAGTTCAACAGTTTTAGCCGCGCTTTTTTAAACGATAAGAAGGTAAGCAAGCTAAAATATCCGCATTGAATGTAAGTTTGAAGTCGTATTGCATACACTGCCATGATGTGTCCCTTGGTACTAGTGCTTGGCAGGCTGTGAGGCTGAAATGGGCACATGCCACGGGCATTGGGATGATATTTTATCATTTTGTATGCTCTTAGTGTGTGCCAAATGATTTTGAACTAGCCTTTGGTGGTCATATACCACAAAGGTGAATGGCCTGGCGATTTTAGCGCAGGACTGGATGACCTGGAGAGGATGAATGATAAGCACAAAGCCATGCATGCGTTCGTTATGACTTAGAAAATAATCAGCGACCAGTTAACTGAAATAGCACAGCGAGAAAAAAACATCCTGCCTGCCCCAGCCCTAGACTGACAAAGGTGAGTCAATGTACGATATGTAAGCTGTCCGCCAGTCAGTGCTTACCAGCCATCGCCATTGCAGGCTGCCTGACGCTGCCGGTAGGTGCAGGCAGTCGGAGATTGTGAAGACCAGGTTAGGCGATAATGTTAGGCCGTTAGTTTAAAGTGATAATCTATTTTAACTACATGGTTCTGGAAGCTACAGAAATGGTCTTATTTCCGTCATTGCTCATCACGATGCCATCCGACATCGTGATCACACCATCACACCAACCTAGCATCTTGAAAACTGCTGTTTGAACGTTTGAACGTCGCCTACAACGGGTCCGCCCACCAGCACAGACCAGCCAATCGCAGGCCGAGCCGTCGGGCCGGCGGCTTTTGAGCAGACGCTGTTTCCAAATCTAGCGGGTGCTGCACTTTTCGAATAAGTTTCCAAAGGTAGAGAGCTTCCGGCGTTCTAGCTGAACTGGGATTGTGCTCACCGGGCTTTATAGCTGGTGATCCATAACGGCCAGCGTCACAGCCGTCACAATAGGCGATGGGGGAGGACGGAAGGACGGGAGGCAGCAGAGCCTGTGTCCGCTCGGGCTCGGTCCTCCCTTTGTACACTGCATTGACCAGCCGCCGGTCACAGAAGACGAGCGATGCGTCTCCGGTGCGTCAGCCAGCCCAGTGGGCACACAGCGGCACGTTGCGGCACGGGGGCGATTGTGGCGCACACCGGCGACAAACGAG
The DNA here is from genome assembly GCA_034440615.1 of Ashinkailepas kermadecensis. NCBI lineage: Eukaryota > Metazoa > Arthropoda > Thecostraca > Neolepadidae > Ashinkailepas > Ashinkailepas kermadecensis. Next base: position 55,791 of record JAOTOM010004957.1, read on the forward strand.
GCGCGCCGGCCGGCAGCAGACCGAGGGCCGCGGCTGTGGCAGCAGACCGAGGACCGCGGCTGTGGCAGCAGACCGAGGACCGCGGCTGTGGCAGCAGACCGAGGACCGCGGCTGTGGCAGCAGACCGAGGACCGCGGCTGGGGCAGCAGACCGAGGACCGCGGCTGTGGCAGCAGACCGAGGACCGCGGCTGTGGCAGCAGACCGAGGACCGCGGCTGGGGCAGCAGACCGAGGACCGCGGCTGTGGCAGCAGACCGAGGACCGCGGCTGGGGCAGCAGACCGAGGACCGCGGCTGGGGCAGCAGACCGAGGACCGCGGCTGTGGCAGCAGACCGAGGACCGCGGCTGGGGAAGCAGACCGAGGACCGCGGCTGTGGCAGCGCGGGCTGCCATTGACGCCGGCCCGCCGATGTGTATTATTCAAACCGAGCGGCGCCGCCCCGTCCAGGTACGCTCAGGGCAACATGGGCACCGCGTCGGTGTCCTGAGGCTACTGGTCCGGCGGTGTCCTGAGGCTACTGGTCCGGCGGTGTCCTGAGGCTACTGGTGCGGCGGTGTCCTGAGGCTACTGGTTCGGCAGTGTCCTGAGGGTACTGGTCCGGCGCGCACATGGTGACGCTCAGAGCAGGGTTTCCGGTATTTTGTGAACGACTGGCCAGGGAGCCACTCAGATGACATTTCCTTGTTTCGAAGACATTGAACTAGGATGAATGGGAATTATTTCGCTAGGATCAAAGTTTCGACGTCTACTTCGATATTCACTGCCTGTCACGGTCGGAGCTATGTCAGATTGTTGAAACGCTACTAGACGGCGCAAACATTCCGACATGTGCTTGGTGTTTCGTTTATCGATGACATGAACGAAATGCAGTCCACAGTCAAATACGTCTTAGACAGCTTTGTAAGCTTTAGATTGGCTTAGTGTGAATGTTGTGCATATAATATGACCATCGTCTGTACCGTATCCGCTGTTAACCACGTGAGCTCGCACTGGACTATGTTTACACTATGCTAACACTGCCTTTTATCCCCATTGAAAAAGGCACATTGATCCGGATGCAAATTTTGCACTGCTCAAATTGTGTCGGGTCCATTACGCTGCAGACTGTGACAACCTGGGATATCGACTCCAGCAGATCGGCCACAGCCAACACGGAGGTTGGGCAGCAAGATTAAACGTATTCATAAAAGGCTAGATGAACTGCAATACGCTTCGCAACTCATGTGATTGCCATTTATTGTAGCATTGTGGCGCACAGCCTCAAATGAGCAGTTCTGAACGTGCCACTCTGTCGGAGCCCAACTGGTGCTGAAGAGTTTGTGCGTGCAGCTGTGTCGGGTGGGCCCTGGCCTCCCACAACATCAGTCGGCATGTCCCGGCACCAGCCGCACATTCCGGTAAGCCGGGATACATTGCCGGAGCATGCGCGGCTGTCGGGTCGGCTGACCCCAAGCCAGCGGGTGGCGGTCCCCATGGCTGGGCCGTGGGACGGACGGCCATGTCGTCGGAGCAGTCTCCGATCACACCGGGGCAGCGGGCAGACGACCGGTCAGAGACCGACAGCACCACCACACCACCCACCCCACTCTACCCCCACTCCTTAACAGCAGACGACCGTCACAGATGTAGCCGAACAAACAGCGACACGGCAGGTGAAGGAGTGGGGAGGGGCCTCGGCGGGGGACTCGAACGGCCAGCCCCCCGCCTGCGCGCCCCGACAGACCATTTCTCAAAGCTGACCTTGCCGCCAGTTGCGGCCGGCGCTGGTGTCGAGAGAAATCCTGGCCACATTGCGGCCATCGTTCTGCCGCAACCCCAGCCTCCACAGCAGCAGCCCCACCTCCACAGCCGCAGCCCAACCTCCACAGCCCCAGCCCAACCTCCACAGCCGCAGCCCCAACATCCACAGCCGCAGCACCCAACCTCCACAGCCGCAACCCCAACCTCCACAGCTGCAGCCCCCACCTCCACAGCCGCAGCCCAACCTCCACAGCCGCAGCCCCAACCTCCGCAGCCGCAGCTTCAACCTCCGCAGCCGCAGCCTCAACCTCCACAGAGGCCTCCGTCACAGGTCGGACAACACAGACCTGTCTGCCGATCACCCAGCCTTGACGAGCTCTCTGATAGCTCTGTCAGCTGTCGCGAGCTGGGTCACCGACAGAGGCGAGTCGCCTGCCTCCCCCACCGGCTCAGCTGGCATCACGACAGCACGACACCACGGCCAGTGGTCCAACAAGTCACCAGCCGTGGACCAATGGCACGGGATACGGGATGGCACGGCAGTGGTCCAACAAGTCACCAGCCGTGGACCAATGGCACGGGATACGGGATGGCACGGCAGTGGTCCAACAACTCACCAGCCGTGGACCGATGGCACGGGATACGGGATGGCACGGCAGTGGTCCAACAACTCACCAGCCGTGGACCGATGGCACGGGATACGGGATGGCACGGCAGTGGTCCAACAACTCACCAGCCGTGGACCGATGGCACGGGATACGGGATGGCACGGCAGTGGTCCAACAACTCACCAGCCGTGGACCGATGGCACGGGATACGGGATGGCACGGCAGTGGTCCAACAACTCACCAGCCGTGGACCGATGGCACGGGATACGGGATGGCACGGCAGTGGTCCAACAACTCACCAGCCGTGGACCAATGGCACGGGATAGACGCGGCGGATGATCGGAGGCGGCGGCGATGACGGCACTGGCCCAGTTGTTGCAACAGCGCTGACGCAATTAATCCGCCGGCACTGCACTGGCCGGCTAGAAGTGACAGCACAATGGCACTTGAGCAATGAGCTGCCGTGCGGTAGCTGCCTCAGCTCGGCTCCGACAAGAATTACAACATGCCCGGTGCCCACAGCAGGTGACACACCAGAGCGTGCAGCCCCTGCACCGTCAGCCCGGCTGGAGCCCGAGCACACGGCACAGGCTGGGCCGACGGTCGGCGATCACCCCTGAGAGCGGAGTCATCACGCGGCGACGCGTCGCCGATAAACATCTGTGACGTCACGTGTGTTGGGAGTGGTCGGAGACAAAGCGCAGATATATACGACGTCCTCGCGACGCGTGCAGTAAATGTCAATTAACGCAGCGGGCGGAATGCGAGTCATTTGACTGGAATTTCCTCTTTGCGCTCCAGTTTTTCAGCCCGGAATGTTTTGTCGCCGCACGGCCGAGTGACAAAAAGGCGAAGCTCCCACATCTAGCAAAACACCGACTGTTTTTATGCACGACGCTCAGCATTCACAAACAGCGACGGCGCTCACTTTGCGGGAGACTGATTCATCAGGGGAATGTTTTTCGCCGGCCGGGCGGCGGAAAATATTCAAAGTTCCAAGATGTCACTGGCACAAAGCGGGCCAATCGGCGGGCGCGAGATGGCGACTGGAGATAGCAGCGGCCACCCCCGCGGCGACCGCCACGTCAAATACAGCCGCCGCGCGATGGTATCGCCGTTTCAGTTTTGACTGCGCACATTCCTGGTTTTGTGCGGCGACGAGAGGAATGGCGGCGGCTCGACGCGACGCCGCGCCGAGATGCTTTTAGCCGCATGTCTCGCCTGAGGTCGGCCGGAGCCACCTGACCGAGCGTCGCCCCCAGCTGACCTACAGCTGACCTCTGGTCGTCAGCTGACTTCGGGCCTTCCGCCAGCTGACCCCGGCTGACGCCTGGCTGATCCCCAGCTGACCCCCGGCTGACTCTGGCTGACCCCTGGCTGACCATTGGCTGACCCTTGGCTGACCATTGGCTGACCACGGCTGACCCCTGGTTGTCTACTGGCTGACCCCCGGCTGACCCCTGGCTGCCTACTGGCTGATCCCTGGCTGACCACTATCTGACCCCAGTTGACCCCCCGGCCGACCCTAGCTGACCCCCGGCTGACCAAATGCTAACTCTGAATGACCCCGACTGACATGAACTGGCCCAGTCTGATCCAAGTCGGGCGAAGTCCGATTCCGCCCAACTCGGACAAACCCCAAGCTTTCCCCGGCTGAGCCCTAGCTGGCCTCAGGCTAGCAACCAGCCGACCCAGCCTGACCCAGGCCAGCGGACCGCCGCCGGGCTCACACCACCGGGGGCGGCCGCGGCCTGCCCAGGCCCGGTAGCACGCGAACACACGGTGTTCCGGCAGGCCGGCGGCGCCGTGTTCCCGTGTGACCACCTGTGTGGACGGTGCCGGCCGTGTGAGAACGGGTCATCGAGCCGACGTGTCGGCACGCGGTCGATGTACTCCTGTTGCGTGAGAACTGGCGGGAGGAAGGTTCCTGTTCCCTTGGATCAGACTCACCTCCCGCAACCATGTGCCATTAGCTGTGCCGTACCCAGGTCGTCATTCGCTGGGAAATTTAGCCACCAACGCTAATCCAGAATTCGACTTTTCTGTGTCGCCAGTCATATATAAGCACATAAAGATAGCTAATCAAAATAGATAACGATAGCCAATAAATGCGCTGTTGTGAGTCATGCTACTCATTAGTGACAGCGCGGGCATCATGAGTAAATGCTTAGAGGGTGAGAGACGCTTTATGTCACGATAGCATCACAGCAAGTCCATAGCAGATCACAATTTCACAGTACGCAGGAATAATGTCTTATCGTTATCACGGTTACAGCCGCCAATCACGATTGCAACTGTCGGCACGATTGACGCGATCCTGACGGTTACAGATGGCCTCACGGTTACATATGACCTCACTGTTACAGGTGACCTCACTGTTACAGGTGACCTCACGGTTGCAGGTGACCGCATGGCTACAGGTGACCTCACGGTTGCAGGTGACCGCGTGGCTACAGGTGACCTCACGGTTGCAGGTGACCGCATGGCTACAGGTGACCTCACGGTTGCAGATGACCGCATAGCTACCGACAACCAACCCCACGACTCCAAGAGCCAACGGTCCGTGTCTGAAATTTCTCGCATCCTACAGCTCTGCTGGTCACGCCCACTGTCGGATCGTCACGGCCGCCTGGGAACGCTGTCTCGTCGGACTTCAGCCGGGCATTTGACAGGGCCGCCCCGTCCTGCGGTGAATTTTTCCGCACTTCAACGGCCGGCGGTACGCAAACAAACACACATACGCAGCGTTTGCATGATAATGGCGGCGAGGTGGCCTCTGCGGCGGCCTGCTGCGGCAGTGCGGAGGCCGCTCGGCCAGGCGTGCCTCAGGGCAGCGGGCCGGGCGTCGGCCGATACTGCCGTGTCATTGCCGGCCGGCTGCTTGACATTCTGCGGGCAGGCGGCCGGTACGTGTGCGCGCCACGGATGCCGCCGCCTCGCCGCCGCCATACTCCATTATCATGCCTGGAATAATAGAGGTGAGGCGGTTGTGTCGGCGGCACTGCGCCGAGCGGCCGCGCGTCCTCGCCAGTTCAGCTTGTGCAGGAGAAGAGGAGCGGTGCTGAAGAGGCGGCTGGCCGCCACCGGCCGGCAGACCAGTGCTGGGCGGCCCCACTGTGACTGGGGCGGCCCACTGTGACTGGGGCGGCCCCACTGTGACTGGGGCGGCCCCACTGTGACCGGGGCGGCCCCACTGCCACTGGGGCGGCCCCACTGTGACTGGGGGCACCACTGCGACTGGGGCGGCCCCACTGTGACTGGGGCGGCACCACTGCGACCGGGGCGGCTCCACTGTGACTGGGGCGGCACCACTGTGACTGGGGCGGCCCCACTGTGACTGGGGCGGCACCACTGCGACTGGGGCGGCCCCACTGTGACTGGGGCGGCACCACTGCGACCGGGGCGGCTCCACTGTGACTGGGGCGGCCCACTGCGACTGGTTGGTGCTCTGTGGTGCGCCGCATAGTCACGCAAGCCTTATTAAGATATATACAAAATAGATCATAAGGAAAAATCTCTGAAACGAAGCATTGGACCGTCCGACGAGGAGGACCGTGAATGCATACCGGGCAAAGCATGCTCGGATGAGCTCTGAGCAAATCGCTTCCTGAACCAACAAGTGCGGTTATCTATGATGTAGAAATACAGTTCACATGCAGTTTTCCCCGATTGCAGAGGCGATTGTTGTGTGACGAATTCCCGAGCAGCCCCGGCGTGCAGCCGCCGCGGGAACTACTCCTGAATCGCCTGAACTGTGACGGCAAGTGTACTCGTTCCGTCAAAGGTAGCCAAATATTCAGACTTGCCCTAAATCAGCGTGATAAGAACAGGTTCGGCGATTTTTCGCACGCCGTCCGGTGTATAAGGCCCGTGGGAAGCGGCGGCTGGCGTGACCGGCGTCGGTCGGTGCACGCCACGGCTGACCGGATGTAGAGTGGCGACGGCGCCGCTCGGACACGCCCCGACCCGCACCGTCCGCCGCACATCAGCCAAACATTGGCGCCAATTTCCAGCTGGTGAGTTGGCGCCATCCCACGAGCTGGCCGCCCACCAGGATCCCGTCATGTCGGGCCCACACTGGTCAGCATGTCTACTGTGGTCAGTATGTCTACTGTGGTCAGCATGTCTACTGTGGTCAGTATGTCTACTGTGGGCAGCATGTCTACTGTGGTCAGTATGTCTACTGTGGTCAGCATGTCTACTGTGGTCAGTATGTCTACTGTGGTCAGTATGTCTACTGTGGTCAGCATGTCTACTGTGGTCAGTATGTCTACTGTGGTCAGCATGTCTACTGTGGTCAGCATGTCTACTGTGGTCAGCATGTCTACTGTGGTCAGTATGTCTACTGTGGTCAGCATGTCTACTGCGGTCAGTATGTCTACTGTGGTCAGCATGTCTACTGTGGTCAGTATGTCTACTGTGGTCAGTATGTCTACTGTGGTCAGTATGTCTACTGTGGTCAGCATGTCTACTGTGGTCAGTATGTCTAATGTGGTCAGTTTGTCCACTGTGGTCAGTTTGTCCACTGCGGTCAGTTTGTCTACTGTGGTCAGTATGTCTACTGTGGTCAGTATGTCTACTGTGGTCAGTATGTCCACTGTGGTCAGTTTGTCCACTGTGGTCAGTTTGTCTACTGTGGTCAGTATGTCACTGTGGTCAATTTGTCCACTGTGACCGGCACGCCCACTATGGTCAGTTTGTCCACTGTGGCCGGCACGTCCACTGTGGTCAGTTTGTCCACTGTGGCCGGCACGTCCACTATGTTTAGTATGTCCACTGTGGCCAGTATTTACACTGTGGCCAGTATGTCCACTAATGCCAGTATGCTCAACCGTTCGGTCTCGCCGATGACGTCTTAGTTATTTGAGTTTCAGGGCGCCTCGACCAAAACATGTGATCATTTAGCGCCCATGCTGATGACGTCAGTCAGTGACGTAGTCAAGAGGTGTGGGTGGCTGGGGCGTCCCCTCATTTGTCCTGCGGGTCTAGTTGGCCCTTTTTATTGGCGACAGGCCTTTTCAGAACGACACTGGGTACTTCACACAACAGGAGACATTAAAAAAAAAACCAACGTGGCCCTGGTTTCTCAGGACCAATTAAACTTACACGCGCCATTTCAGCCTCCTGGGGTACTTGCTACGCACAGTCGTGAGAGCTGGATAGACCCCAAGAGGTCACAGGATCCCTGGCAGCTCATGCATGGATCCCTTGGACCTTCATGGAGGATCCCGGGATTTTTTTTTCGAGGCTAGGAACAGGAGTTCCGAAAAGATCCCTTGAAGCTGGAGGAGTTCATTGAAGCCGGACAGGGGACCTCGAAACTGGGCCCCCTTGGAAGGATTGCACTTTTTGTTTTCAAATGGTACATGCGAAATGGGTGCTTTGGAAAATAAAATTGAGGGATTCTGAAGACTTGCACAATTCTGAGGGTAGGCCCCCCACCCCGCTCCCCGTACGAACCGCCACTTGGTCAATTGCTGGCTACGCCTCTGACGTCAGTCCTCGCCGACGGGTCCTGTGAACGGCCACGTATAAATCCAAATTAAATACGCAAATCGCCTTTCACGGGCCGGTCGACTTCTCGGCCGGGTGTGTCACGTGACGTGTGTGATGTCACGTGACAGTGCCGGCGGCGGCCGTGTGTGTCACGTGACGTGTGTGATGTCACGTGACAGTGCCGGCGGCGGTCGAGTGTCGGCCGTGTGTGTCACGTGACGTGTGTGATGTCACGTGACAGTGCCGGCGGCGGCCGTGTGTCGGCAGGGTGTCGGCCGGGTGTCGGCCGTGTGTCGGCCGGGTGTCAGCCGAGTGTCGGACGAGCGTCGGCGAGTGTCGGCCGGGTGTCGGCCGGGTGTCGGCCGAGTGTCGGCCGGGTGTCGGCCGGGTGTCGGCCGGGTATCGGACGAGTGTCGGCCGGGTGTCGGCCTGGTGTCGGCCGGGTGTCGGCCGGGTGTCGGCCGAGTGTCGGCCGGGTGTCGGCCGGGTGTCGGCCGGGTATCGGACGAGCGTCGGCGAGTGTCGGTCGAGTGTTTTCGAGTGTCGGCCGGCCGCTCTCTCCGGGGTGGCGCAGCACGATCGGCGTGTATCGGGAGGCGATCGTGATTTACTCGGGTGACAGTGTCGGTCACGGCGAGCCGCTCTCACTGCCGCCCGACGCCCAGCACTGACCCCGCCACAGGCCCCATCGCAGCCCATCGCCCGACACCCATCACTGGTCATGACAATAACCCCATCTGCCAGATACTCGTCAGTACATCAGTGACGGCAATAACCCCATCTGCCACACACGCTTCAGTGTACCAGTGACGGTAATAACTCCACCTGCCACACACGCTTCAGTGTACCAGTGACGGTAATAACTCCACCTGCCACACACGCTTCAGTATGCCAGTGACGGTAATAAATCCACCTGCCACACACGCTTCAGTGTACCAGTGACGGTAATAACTCCACCTGCCACACACGCTTCAGTATGCCAGTGACGGTAATAAATCCACCTGCCACACACGCTTCAGTGTACCAGTGACGGTAATAACTCCACCTGCCACACACGCTTCAGTATGCCAGTGACGGTAATAAATCCACCAGCCACACACGCTTCAGTATGCCAGTGACGGTAATAAATCCACCTGCCACACACGCGTCAGTACACCAGTGACGGTAATAACTCCACCTGCCACACACGCTTCAGTATGCCAGTGACGGTAATAAATCCACCAGCCACACACGCTTCAGTTTGCCAGTGACGGTAATAAATCCACCAGCCACACACGCTTCAGTATACCAGTGACGGCAATAACTCCACCTGCCACACACGCGTCAGTGCCCAATGACGTCACTAACACGCCATTGGTCGGCCGACTGTTGCCCAGTAACTGGACTACGTCCACGTTCCATCAACAGTGCTGGTGTCGGCACAGTTCATTGGACAGATCACTGATCGACTCGGAAAGCCAGCATCCGTGACGAATTCGTCCAGAGTGAGCTATCTGAGAGACGTCATTCGAACGGAACAACTAGAAACTGTCGATCTCGCCGTGCTAGCTAAGCTAAGCTAAGTTTGTGTCATTGTCAAAGAACAGAATGTCTGATATTGGGCTCCGATATGGCATCAGTCCTTACTCCGTAGCCCTCAGGGTTCGCATCAGTCCTTACTTCGTAGCCCCCAGGATCGGCGCCGGTCCTTACTCCGTAGTCCTCAGGGTTGGCACCGGTCCTTACTCCGTAGCGCTCGGGGCTGGGCACCGGTCCTTACTCCGTAGCGCTCGGGATTGGGCACCGGTCCTCACTTCACAGCGCTCGGGATTGGGCACCGGTCCTCACTTCGTAGCGCTCGGGGCTAGGTACCCGAATTAATCCGTGGTCCTCAGGAAGGACAAAGCGATAAAACAGTGGCCGAAGGTGCCTCTAAAATGCTTAAAATGAAGAGGACATAGCACCTTCAATACACCATAGGCCAATTGTATTTTGCCCGCAAACGTTCCAGATGCCTAGTGATAGCGAGCACGTAGTCGCGTCCTTTTCAAGCCGGTGGCTAAAGAAGCCACTTGGTTCGGCAGATGACCAACACCATAGCTGTTCCAAAGACCCCATGACCAACACCATAGCTGTTCCCAAGACCCCATGACCAACACCATAGCTGTTCCCAAGACCCCATGACCAACACCATAACTGTTCAAAAGACCCCATGGCCAACACCATAGCTGTTCCCAAGATCCCATGAAGTGAGTTGATGTGTATCCGGCTAGCATGAGCTTGCTGGAAAGGTGTTCGCGGTTGAATTGTTGCGCATCACCTCACAAATAGTTTTTCTTCACTTTTACGAACACTGTTTTTATGCAGTCACATTTAGTTTGACCAGATATGGAAAACAATTAACTCACTTAGTTATCATCGGTTATCTAGCTCGTTCTGTGATTGCCATGACGTCATCGTTGAACACAAGCCGGCAGCGACAACGGACGGGTGGAGTGAATCGACATTTGTTGGTGAACGGAGGGCATGGAAATGGCAGACAAGAGACGGCGATGTCGGTATTCTTATTTCACACCAATCTACAAAAAGAACACCATAAACACTGTCCCTGAAAAGGCATCCATTGGCCTGCTATCATCAAGAGAAGTAAAATATGACGCGTGGCGCCACACCGGATTGGCAGCAGGTTTTCCGATGACGCTTTGTTTTCTTTTATTTACACTCTGGAGGTCATGGCAACTGATGGTTTAGTCTGATTGTTATTTTTACCATGGCCTTGTTTAATAATGGCTAACAACAAACACGCGGGCTTACGGAAATAAATCAATCAGACGCTGATGGTGTGATGGCATGACAGACGCATCAATTCCTGCCGACGGCTTGAAGCAAGTGCAACATAAATACGAAGCATGGATGTGGGGCAGGTAACCCACACATGGACACAAGCATGGCAGCCCATACAGACTCATTCGCCCACACCCCACACATAATAATAGCCCCGTTTCCATGACACTAGCAAATTTGGATTTCCTTACCACTCCGGATTTCCGAAGTCGCGGAAACGCCTTCGTCAGCTAACTGGATCTGATTTCCGAATCCGGCTTAGAAAGAAGATTTCCTGAGGAAATCCGGATTTCTCAGGAGTTGGAAGCATATGGTAGCTCGCGTCCTTTTCCTGCTTCCCCTGTCGTCAGCGCCGGCGTCGTTTTTGGAAGGTTTTTGGTGAAGGGTGACTGGGTTTACGCAGAATAAAGGTTAAAAATAATTTTGTGATACGTTAGTTTGCAGAGATCTTATGGTAGGTCGCTGTCGACGACTTCGAAGAAGTTAATTTTGCCCAGTATTAGAAGAAGTGTTGGTTCAAGAACCAGGAAATTCCGTTGAAGACCATCTTGCCCACAGGAACAAGTGAAACCAAGGCCATGAACACCGGTGAGACCCTTCTTCCCTATTAACAAACATTTCACTTTTAGCATAAAGAGCAACTTTAAAACAGAGAACTATTTCGTAGTTGGGTGCCGTATTCCGAACGCGAAAATGTGGTTGTGTAGGATTACGAACACCAGGTGTCTAGTTTCCCGAACATTTTAATGAATGGTATCTATCTCCTACAGAAATGTTTTATTTCATGACGAAAGTTCGTTTTTAGGTTCCTATGGAATTTTCCGATCATAATCCATGACAAATTTATTTACCCTATGCTCAACAGATTTGTTAGCAGTCTCATGCAACGACGCAGCCCACGCCGATGTGGCATACGTTTTTGGGTATTGAAGGGAAATGTCGCACGTGCGCCGCAACTGTCAGCAAATCCGGGATTTCCAACCAAATCCAGATTCGGAAATCCTACATGTAATCCTGATTTCCTCGCGAATGGTCATGGAAGCGCTCCTTGTAATCCGGATTCGATTAATTGTGGAAATTCAATCCCAATTCAAACGTGCCATGGAAAAAGACTAGTGACACGAGGCGCAAGCTAATCCTGTGCAGCCATGCCATTCCAGCGAAAATACTTAAGGCTCACCTCTTCAGACATCGCTACTGATTCCATGTCCCTCCAGAAAGTTGCCTAGCACTATAAATCTGCAAGAAGATCCTATTCGAGACTCAAAACGACACCAACTGTTGCATCAACGCGTAATGTCTGCCAGCAGTACGGACAAGACATACGATGCATTTCTGTCCTCAACCGTGACGGCACAATCAGGATGGCATCAGGACTTAAGATATCAAATTATAAATTCAAAACACAAAAATATCTTAACATATAAAAAGAAAAATCGATACATGGCGAAATATCACCTATATATGAAACATAAAATATGAACGGAAAAGCACATTGAAATATTGGAGCCTTGTGGGAACTGTCCGACGATTTATGCACGTCGTTCTGTGGTGATGTCATGTGCAAGCATGTATATGCATGTTGTGAAACTTAAGCATGCGAATAAATGTGCCAAATTATCTTGACGCGTACCATCATCTACAACTGAAGGAGCACCCGGTGGTTGTTACTCGGGCTTAGTAAGCATATCACCAGTGCCATCAGATGATTGTTAAGCAAGCTGACCAACAATGACGACCGCAGGTGTCGCTTTAAGAGCTCGTGCCCGGCTCCGAGAATATTATCTGATCGTCAGAAGCCAAACCATCTCGTCGTTTTAGCAGCCTTGAGCCTTGAGGATAAAACGACCAAGATAATCCGGCCGAACGCTATAGATTAAAAACAGATCAAGTCTACAACGGCACGCCGAAAAAAATTGTCTGACCACATCGGCTGAAAACCAGAGGCCCGGCCTGCCGGCGGGTGGCAAAAAATGGCTCGATCGACAGTACCTGTCCAGATGAGCAGATCTTCTGCTGAAGGTGACACCGGCCAGCCATGATCGGCCGACTGGTCTGCATCGGCCGTGATCTCCCTCCGACAGCTCGGCTATCCGTCGGCGGTGATCGCCCCCTCCCCCTCCGACAGCTCGGCTGTTCGTGTCGGCCGTGATCTCCCTCCGACAGCTCGGCTGTCCGTGTCGGCCGTGATCTCCCTCCGACAGCTCGGCTGTCCGTGTCGGTCGTGATCTCCCTCCGACAGCTCGGCTGTCCGTGTCGGTCGTGATCTCCCTCCGACAGCTCGGCTGTCCGTGTCGGCCGTGATCTCCCTCCGACAGCTCGGCTATCCGTCGGCGGTGATCGCCCCCTCCCCCTCCCACAAGCTCGGCTGTCCGTGTCGGTCGTGATCTCCCTCCGACAGCTCGGCTGTCCGTGTCGGTCGTGATCTCCCTCCGACAGCTCGGCTGTCCGTGTCGGTCGTGATCTCCCTCCGACAGCTCGGCGGTCCGTGTCGGTCGTGATCCCCCTCCGACAGCTCGGCTGTCCGTGTCGGTCGTGATCCCCCTCCGACAGCTCGGCGTCCGTGTGGCCGTGATCCCTCGTGCGTCGTGTCCCCTCCGACAGCTCGGCGGTCCGTGTCGGTCGTGATCTCCCTCCGACAGCTCGGCTGTCCGTGTCGGCCCTGATCTCCCTCCGACAGCTCGGCTGTCCGTGTCGGCCGTGATCTCCCTCCGACAGCTCGGCTATCCGTCGGCGGTGATCGCCCCCTCCCCCTCCGACAGCTCGGCGGTCCGTGTCGGTCGTGATCTCCCTCCGACAGCTCGGCTGTCCGTGTCGGTCGTGATCTCCCTCCGACAACTCGGTTGTCCGTGTTGGCCCGTTCTGGCAGGCGATTTATTTCGTCCAGACGTCACGACAGCCGGTCCAGCACCAGCAGACGTAGCTGTGTAGCAGCCACCCCACAGTCTGCTCCTGTTCAGCCACACCTCTGCATGTGTGAAGAGCAGGAGGATGAACTAGTCGGGTGTGCCGACGGGCAGCTCTGACCGGCTTTGATGCACCCCCGGCAGAATTTCACGACATTTTTCTGACTCACTCAGTGGGAAAAGTGGCAAAACTTTCCTCCCCACAAATAGTCAACATTCGCAGTTGGGTGCAAGCTGTGACGAACGCATCGAAGCTGGCAGCGCGCATTCGACATGCGAGAAGCCTGGCGGCCGACTTCTCAGTTCGCTAATAGTGAGGACGGAAGACAAAACCCTTTGAGCGATTGGCGCTCGCCAGGTTGGCTGTAATTCGATGTCGTCTCCTGTATGGCATGTCGTCTCCTGTATGGCACGGACGGCACCATGCCATTGCATCGGCATGGTGCTGTTCCAAATCGGCATTGTGAAATGTTTAACAGCACTGGTGTAGTCACGTATTCAAGTGCAAACGCAATTGCCATGCAGGAACTATTGAAAACCGTTTGAGTGGGTGCTGGGATTTCAGGGCACACTAACTGCGGTTAGCTACACGGGCCCGCCGAGGGCAGTGCGACCACGCGTCTCACGAAAAGCAGTAGTGCTAGCGAACACCACGCGTCAGGTGTCAGGTGGCCCTGTGTCACAGACAAACACGCATTAGGTGTCAGACGGCCTCGTGTCGCGGAGGAACAGTGACAACGCCACGGGAGAACAGTGACAACACCACGGGAGAACAGTGACAACGCCACGGGAGAACAGTGACAACGCCACGGGAGAACAGTGACAACGCCACGGGAGAACAGTGACAACGCCACGGGAGAACAGTGACAACACCACGGGAGAACAGTGACAACGCCACGGGAGAACAGTGACAACGCCACGGGAGAACAGTGACAACGCCACGGGAGAATGACCGAGAAGCCCGGGATGCACGGTGACCGAGGCCTGCACAACTCTCCACGAGCCACGCATCCCGACCAGCTCCCTCCAGCCAGCGTTCAGATACCAAATCATCCATTCTCCCAGCCAAGACTTATGACACGAGCGCCGCAGACTGGGAGTCGCCTCGGCTCCACCTCCCCCGGAGACGGCATTGTGCCTTTGTTCTGCGAGCTGTCCCCCGCGACGCGTACGTCAGCCTCTCCCACAAGTGGCGAGACAAAGCCTCGGCAGGGGCCCGGCGAGTGCGCACGGCAGACGACGGTGCCGTTCTCACCCTCGCCTCGGTTCTGACATGGTTACGCGCCTTCAGATGAGCCAAGTCGTGCGTTTTCAACCGGAGCGAAATTCAGCTGAGAAAAGAGGCTTGGGCTTCCAGGGGAAATGGGGGAAAATAGTGAAGACGCCACAGCAATGCTCGTCAGTGATGTTTTGTGCAAGAGAACTGAGATGCTTCATGCCAGAAAATAAACTAAGCCGGAATCAGTCGAGGAGCGCTTAGCCACGCCCAGGCCAATCCCAGCAGCTTGTGCTATTCAGCAGGCGGAAGCGGCTGCTCTGGCCTCTACTAACTAGACATCAGTCTCGAAATACCAATCACCAACTGTATCATTACCAGAGAAGTTCCGTCAATAAAGAGCACTCTGCACCAAAGCAATAGCCGCATTTATGTATATCTGGTCGATGATACTCTTCGGATAAGTACGTACATGTCATGCACCGTATTTAACGCTCTCTCAATAGCATGCCGACTCTGATTGCCTGACCGGCCACGTCGTCGGCAGTGTCAGTGGCAACGTCTCTAATCAGCAGTCCTGCAGCCTGCCCGCCCTTCCCAGAAGCGCACGCCTGTGTGTACGCGCCGGCTCGCCAGCTCACAAAAATGCCATCCCCCGTGCGCCACTACGCCGCGAGGCATGCTCGAGCACGGGGCGGCGCATACCTCACGGACGTGTCCGATTAACGGGGCACTCCCGGATAAAGGTGAGAATCCCCGCCGGGACCCCGGCCCGCACTGTCACACAAAAGTCCATAAAATTCAGCCCGTATGACAGAAAGGCATGAAGCGAGGAATGCACCGATTGTCTTGCGCATCAAAGGTGCGCCCTATTCAGAGTCGGGAGCGAGGGAGCAGGCGGGCAGGGGAGACGCACCTGCGATGTGATCCGCACTCTCAGCAAGGCATCGGGGCCGATGCCGCCACTAGATAGTCAGAGATCGCTTGCCGACTAGAGCGCCAGCTGGGTACCGACACAGGAGGGGCCAGTCGATGGGCAGGGGAGGGGGGAGGCGGTGTGTCGCTAACTAGCTCCGTCAGTGAGAGCCGACCTGCAGGAGGGGCCAGTCGATGGGCAGGGGAGGGGGGAGGCGGTGTGTCGCTAACTAGCTCCGTCAGTGAGAGCCGACCTGCAGGGGTGACCAACCAAGACACGAGACCACAGAGACCGCAGAGGAGGCCACAGAGAACGCAGAGGAGGCCACAGAGACCGCAGAGGAGGCCACAGAGAACGCAGAGGAGGCCACAGAGAACGCAGAGGCCTCCGCGACCAGAGGGATGACAGATGGGACAAACACATGAAGCTGAGGACAGTGAGGACAGTGAGGACAGTGAGCGTGTTGCGGCGCTGTTGCTGTCCAGACTCAGCTGCGGGTGGGTGTCAGTTATCACCAGCCAAACATGCACGAGTTCAGAGCGGCCGTGTGTCGTGCAGCAGGAGCAATGTAGAGCCTCATGTGCAGACTAATTGATAGCCCAACTCAAGGTAGGTACCGAGCGACACAGTGCGACACAGTGGTGCGCAGCACGGCATATAGCGCGACACAGTGGTGCGCAACACGGCATATAGCGCGACACAGTGGTGCGCAGCACGGCATATAGCGCGACACAGTGGTGCGCAGCACGGCATATAGCGTGACACAGTGGCGCGCAGCACGGAACATAGCGCGACACAGTGGTGCGCAGCACGGCATATAGCGCGACACAGTGGCGCGCAGCACGGCATATAGCGCGACACAGTGGCGCGCAGCACGGAACATAGCGCGACACAGTGGCGCGCAGCACGGCATATAGCGCGACACAGTGGCGCGCAGCACGGCATATAGCGCGACACAGTGGTGCGCAGCACGGTCGGAAACTGTGTCACGCGGCCTGGCACGGTGCATGGTATTGGCACGGTATTGGCACGGTATTGGCATGGTATTGGCACGGTATTGGCACGGTATTGGCACGGTTCATAGTATACCGACGGTGGCTGGACACGTCGAATACGACAGCGAGCATCAGTGGCTTAACTTCAGTTCGCGTTATGTGTTTGGGTAACCCTTTGTCGTACTTAGCTTCACGTGTCGTGCTTGGATAATCTTTAGCCGTACTCATTTGTGTGCTCCATGCCATTGCGTCATTTGTGATTGAAATGTGATCTAGTGGGAGAGATTCAGAAGTAAACTAATCTGAACTAAATACGCAAGCATACAAATTATCCACCCTCGCAGCTGTTTCGCATTCTAGCACGAAGGGACCACGCCTGAGCCAGAGGCCGCGTCCCCAGCCACCAGCTGCAGTCCCTGCTGGTGCCTCGCTGTGTCCTGAGCCAGAGGCCGCGTCCCCAGCCACCAGCTGCAGTCCCTGCTGGTGCCTCGCTGTGTCCTGAGCCAGAGGCCGCGTCCCCAGCCACCAGCTGCAGTCCCTGCTGGTGCCTCGCTGTGTCCTGAGCCAGAGGCCGCGTCCCCAGCCACCAGCTGCAGTCCCTGCTGGTGCCTCGCTGTGTCCTGAGCCAGAGGCCGCGTCCCCAGCCACCAGCTGCAGTCCCTGCTGGTGCCTCGCCGTGTCCTGAGCCAGAGGCCGCGTCCCCAGCCACCAGCTGCAGTCCCTGCTGGTGCCTCGCTGTGTCCTGAGCCAGAGGCCGCGTCCCCAGCCACCAGCTGCAGTCCCTGCTGGTGCCTCGCTGTGTCCTGAGCCAGAGGCCGCGTCCCCAGCCACCAGCTGCAGTCCCTGCTGGTGCCTCGCTGTGTCCTGAGCCAGAGGCCGCGTCCCCAGCCACCAGTTGCGGTCCCTGCTGGTGCCTCGCCGTGTCCTGAGCCAGAGGCCGCGTCCCCAGCCACCAGCTGCAGTCCCTGCTGGTGCCTCGCTGTGTCCTGAGCCAGAGGCCGCGTCCCCAGCCACCAGTTGCGGTCCCTGCTGGTGCCTCGCTGTGTCCTGAGCCAGAGGCCGCGTCCCCAGCCACCAGCTGCAGTCCCTGCTGGTGCCTCGCCGTGTCCTGAGCCAGAGGCCGCGTCCCCAGCCACCAGTTGCGGTCCCTGCTGGTGCCTCGCTGTGTCCTGAGCCAGAGGCCGCGTCCCCAGCCACCAGCTGCAGTCCCTGCTGGTGCCTCGCCGTGTAGCTACTCCGAGGCGACATCTCTCACAGCGCGCAGCAGGCTCGGCAATCAGTTCTCATTGACGGCTGATTCAGCGCATTGAGACGACGGCGGGAGGTCGGTGCGCCCAGTCCAGCCGCCGTCAGTGGTCACCGGCAGCGTGCGCCGCCGCCTGCCGTGACGTGACGTGACGTCACCGGCGGGCGGTGTGACCGGTGGACGGACCACCCGCCGACCGTGACGCGTGTGACCGTCCGCTTCAGACGGACCACCCGCCGGTCGGGAGACACGCGGCAGACTGCAGCTGCCCAAAGGCTCGCCAGTCGCGACGTGACGTGACGTGACGTGACGTCACCGGCGGGCGGTGTGACCGGTGGACGGACCACCCGCCGACCGTGACGCGTGTGACCGTCCGCTTCAGACGGACCACCCGCCGGTCGGGAAACACGCGGCAGGCTGCAGCTGCCCAAAGGCTCGCCAGTCGCTGGTGGTGACGGCAGGCTGCAGCTGCCCAAGGGCTCGCCAGTCGCTGGTGGTGACGGCGCTGCAGATGTGGTCGGCGGACGCTGTGTCTCGGGCACGCTGTCCCGCTCGACTGTCCGCTTGGGTCACTCGTCGGCCGATGATGTGGTCGGCGGACACTGTGTCTCGGGTACGCTGTCCCCGCTCGATTGTCCGCTTGGGTCACTCGGCGGCCGCTATGCTGTTCGTTATTCGGCCGACATTTAGGTGACATAACGATGGCTGCATGCTCACTTTGAACGGCACGGGCCGCCCATAGGGTGCCTCTGAGAGCCCACAACAGCTCCCGCCAGGTACTGATCCAATGGAGCCGCCCAGAGGGTGCCTCTGAGAGCCCACAACAACTCCCGCCAGGTACTGATCCAATGGAGCCGCCCATAGGGTGTCTCTGAGAGCCCACAACAACTCCCACCAGGTACCGATCCAATGGAGCCGGCCATAGGGTGCCTCTGAGAACCCACAACAGCTCCCGCGATTCACGGTGTAATATCTTCAGTTCTACTTCTCCCACTCAGAGCTAGATCTGCTCATTTCATTTTGACATTACCAACTTCATCGTAATGCTTCTGAAGAACTCCAATCTGTGTTTCAAGACGTGACATTTGCGGTGGCACACAGTTGCGGTGACATTCTCACTCGTGGTCAGCTATACCACACGGAGTGGGGATGGCCGAGTGGTTAAGGTGTTGAGCTCTGGATACTAACGGTCCCGGGTTCAACACTCGCACCACTTGGGACATTTCCCAATCCCGCGGCCTACCGGCGAAATAGCGTGGGCGGCGCCATTAGCCGTGATCGTGCATAAAGTGCGTCGAGAACCACCCAATAAACAAACAATAAACACAAAAAGCTATACCACAAACTTCGTACCGGCAGTCGGCCATTCGTCCCCGGTATTATGGTACGGTCTTTGGTTCGTATCCCGGAGTCCCAAGTTCGGCATCAGAAAGGGATGCCACCTTTATTTCTGCTTTCAGTGTTACAATTTGGTGAATGTATCGCTCACTAAAACACTTTTATCTGCAGACATACTTAGAGTCGCGTGACTGCATAAACGCTCTGGAAATGCGCCTGTGATGACTGATACACACGGAGATTTGACGTCACTCGCACTTTTAGCACTTGCCCTCGATCGTCCAGCGCTCCCATAAAAGAAGTAGTTTAATACTCGTCATTATGAGATGCACCATTAGACAAACAAATTCTTCTGACGTCGACTAGCCTGCTGCAAATTTCAGTTCAAAGCCAGAAATCACCTGAAGCTGTCCTACTAATGTTCCCTACTAATGGTGTCCTGAAAACTTCGTGAACACGACTATTAGGGTACAGAAGTTAATTTCGGATTCGAAATATATTTGACAACAGGGCATTCGATTTTGAAGAACAATTTTCTCATGTTTGCTGGGACAATACACCTGAATCACTATTTAGTAATTTGTTGGACACGTGTGCAATATTGTTTACGTTGATCAAAACACGTTCGCATGACCAAGTTATTCAGAAGAATTGTGGCATTGCCGTACCAAAAGTCGCAAGATCAAGGGACTTTGCATAGGACAAGGTATGGCAGCGGGTGTGAGGCCTGGTGAGTGATTGATGGCATGTGCTGCCAGGCGACGGCAGGCGATGCCAGGTGATGCCAGGTGATGCCAGGTGATGCCAGGCGATGCCAGGTGATGCCAGGTGCTCCTCGGGGCTGCCCTGTCAAGGCGGATAGGCGTTGTCGAATATCGGAGCATCACTTATCTTTATCTGATGCTGCCAACCCGAAATTGGTCAATGCTGTCCTAAACGGGTTCTTCAAAAGATGCTCCACTAAAGGAATTCCGAAAAACTTCGTGAAAACGACCATTATGGTGGCTGTGGTGTGTGCGGGGAAAGAGAGGGGAATGCGGTTGTATCTTGACATTGTAGCATCGGTGATATATCTCAGACAAATTTGATTTTCATGGTAGACTACAACAGCTGTGAGATTTAATTGTGAAAATAAGTCCCAATAATTCATAATACTTCTTCGACAGTCAAATTTTGTCAGATACCAAGGTGACAATCATATCAAAAGCATCATGAATATAACTCATTAAAACATCACAAACGCAGGGTATTATATATATCACGGAAAACTCGAGTTGGTTTGCAATCTGGCGCTGGGAGCGTCAGGGTACCACTGTGTCATGTACGGCAGTGCTCAGCACCGTCTGACAAAACAATCTACACCAATGGCCGCCGTCGATCGGCATCTCGACGCTGAGCTTATACCAATGCCGAGCCGTGCGCGTAGGTGAGACGTTCTACACGCCAAACAGAAGCGGGCCGTTGATGGAACAGACCTCCTCGGTATTTGAGCCCATTATAGGCAGACGTCACGTGTGTGTGTGTGTGTGTGTGTGTGTGTGTGTGTGTGTGTGTGTACGTGCGCGCGCGCGCGCCACACCTGTGTTTGATTGGTCTATGGTGCGCGTTGAGGAACGTGCTAAAAACCGCTCGCGTGAGACACATTCCACACATTCCACAAACATCCACATACTTTCTCTGTGTCCCTGACCTTTGTCATTGATCTTCTCTCTCCATCTCTCTCCGCCTCCTCCTCTCTGTCCATTTCTTCTCCCGTATCTATGTGTTTGCCCTTCCATTTCCCGACTGCACATTTTCATTCAATCTACGCGTGCATCCTCCTGTGTTTTCTTCATTGCCAAATTAACATTACACAGCTTGCATCACTCTCTTCTACTACCCTTCTTAACGTCGTCCTTCAAGGACCAAGGTCACCCGCTACAGAAACGAGGAATGCATAGATCGCCGGCCATTTTAATGGGGCCTAAAGCGTTCCCATATCTGAGTGACAGCCAAGACGTGAGGGAACCCCGACGAGCCCGGCTATTTATGCCGCAGTCGCATGTCACAACACGGCCAGCCCGGTGTCGGTGCCCCGTCTGATGAGGCGACAGCTACTGTCACACTGTCCTGAAGTGGAGCGTCGCACCGTCACCTGGCAGTGTCGGTCAACAGCCGCCACCCGGACCACGCCCCCTCAACACCGCTCGTCACAATGGCGGGCCGGCCGCAAACGGTAACGTTCGCCCGCCTCATGACCACCAGGAGTATATGTAATGCTTGTGACAGCTCGTTAAGTAGAGAGTTGTCGACTTCTGGGCATGTCATCAGTGCCGGCGTCGTTACAGCTGACGCCGCCACTACCGGCGCGTTACAGCTGACGCCGCCACTACCGGCGTCGTTACAGCTGACGCCGCCACTACCGGAATCGTCCGCCGGCGTCGTTACAGCTGACGCCGCCACTACCGGCGCGTTAGAGCTGACGCCGCCACTACCGGCATCGTCCACCGGCGCTAGATGCATATTCACCATTCCAGCAGCGAGCGTGTGGACATTTGTCGAGCGGCTGTGTGTGGCGGCGAGGGGCGTACCACCACCACCTGGCCAATGGCGAGGGGCGTACCACCACCACTGCCTGACCAGTGGCGAGGGGCGTACCACCACCACTGCCTGACCAGTGGCGAGGGGAGGGTGCGCTCCATCTGGCCAGTGCCGGTGGGCCCCTTCGCTGGTGTCCAGGGACAGGGTCGGCGCGCTGGGTGGCCACTGCACACACACACACACACACACACACACACACACACACACACACACCATCGCCAGCCATTCATGCATGCTGGCGATCAGTTATCGACGAATTCCTGTCTCCAGCCGTCCAGAGATCAGCGCTGTCCATATTTTTCTTTCCAAGAATGCTGCGGATTTGCTGAAGCGGTACATCGGCGGGCTGGGACGGGGAGCGCAGACAGGGCCGGTAGACCACGTGAATTCTATCAATGCCCGTACGAATAATCTTCCCTCTCGGCTCGCAAATGCTGTGTACCGTTTTGGGAGGCTACCCTTTGGTACGGCGTCAGAGCTTCGGAGCTTTGAAGTTGCGACAGTGACAAGCGGGGTTGCACAGACGCTGGCGCCTTGGGAGTTGGGAGCGTTACACCGGACGGCAACTGGCGGGATCACAGACGCTGGCGCCTTGGGAGTTGGGAGCGTTACACCGGACGGCAATTGGCGGGATCACAGACGCTGGCGCCTTGGGAGTTGGGAGCGTTACACCGGACGGCAGCTGGCGGGATCACAGACGCTGGCGCCTTGGGAGTTGCGAGCGTTACACCGGACGGCAGCTGGCGGGATCACAGACGCTGGCGCCTTGGGAGTTGCGAGCGTTACACCGGACGGCAGCTGGCGGGATCACAGACGCTGGCGCCTTGGGAGTTGCGAGCGTTACACCGGACGGCAGCTGGCGGGATCACAGACGCTGGCGCCTTGGGAGTTGGGAGCGTTACACCGGACGGCAACTGGCGGGATCGGACATCGGCCGGTGGGCAGTGATGCGACACAGGAGCACCTGCGCCGCCTAATGACATTCTCTAGATACGCATGGAGTCCAAAGTTGAGGGGCATTGTTAGCAGATCATTATCAGCACGATTTACGTTCCACGGTGCCCATTAAAAGTTCGGAACACCGGCTAAAAACTTGAAGCATCCGGGCTACTGCAAATTCCCGGATGTCTCTCTATATTTCCCGATCGGCCGACGCTCGTAAAACGATGCAGAATTTTGTCGCGGACACTTTGCCATTACCGTTCCCATGGCTACTTGACGTCAGGCGACAGGCTTATGTGAAACAGAGCTGCAAGGACGTCGGCAGGGCGACATCGATCCGGTGCGACATCTTCACCATGTCACACCGACAGCCTGGGGGTCATGGACCCCCAGGTCATGCCCGCTGGCGGCACCTTTCTACCTCCGCCAGCGAAGGGGAGGGGGTGCGTCCCCTGGTGTTTTCAAACGAAACGTGCACGAGAAACGAAACGAAAACGGACGCATGAGGTGGCACGAGATCTCGCGATTGTCACCCGATTTGCGTGCCTTAAAGGGAGGGTGAGGTGAAGGTGAGGTGAGGTCCAGATGAGGTCAAATGTCAAAATTTCGCAAATATCAACACGTTTCACAAATTGATCGCAAACACTTCCTAAACTAGAGCAGATATACACGTTTGATTATTAGCAGGGTGTTCCCGGTATTTTACGGATGCAATGAAATACCTCAAGCTCCATTTATGGCATAAGCCATGGGTCAGGTTAGGTCAAGGGCCGACGCCGCTGAAAAAGCAATATTTGAAGACCGTTGTGAGTTTTTCTTGTGACCAAAGTCTAAGAGCGGTTTGCAATGGTGGGAGTGATTCTCGGAGCCCAGCACTGTGCCGATCAACGTCACCACCGGCGCCCAATTACCCGCTGTGGAACGCCTCCTCAAATGACCACAATAAAGATAGCCGCACGAAACTGTACTCACAATAAACCGGCAATCACGCATCCACATAAAGCAATTGCCAGCAGCCGGCTCGTAAACGTGGTACGCGGGTGCAATCGACAGGGGTGCAACGGCACAGTGGCTGCCCGGCAACCCAGTCCTCCCAGCTTGCCCAGTCCTCTAGGTCGAGGGGTGGCATGTCCTCCCACGCCGGGTACGTGTCTACACTGACGCCATGGTCCTCAGGGTGCCTGTCTGATCCTCCAAAGCAGGAAGTGCTTTCTGGCCGTTGCATGCAAGGGCGTAGTCTGCAAGATCCTTGCACACAGGGGATTTACTCGTGCGTGGGTCTTCCCAGGCCAGATGTACTCCGTCCCACCCTGCTCTGGCTGGACACGGGGGGTTACTCCTGCGGGGTACCTCCCAGGCCAGATGTGGGTACCTCCCAGGTCAGATGTACTCTGTTCCACCCTGCTCTGGCTGGACAGGCTCGTGTCCTTTCACATGCAAAGAGCAGCTACAAGTCATCTTTCTCCGCTTTCATCACCTCCTCTTCGATAGCAATGTGTATCTTGTCCACCGGAAGAGCGAGGCACGAAGAGCAAGGAGCGAGGAGCGACGCACGGCTTGCTCCCTCCCTCTCAGGACCAGTGACTCGGCTGCGGTCCACTCCGTGGCAGTAGCATAAGTGCGGTCATGATTCCAGGGCTGGGAAGGTCAGTCCAGCTCAGCAAGGAGGGACGGTTACCAGAGTGACAGGATTGGTGGCATGACCAGTTCGGTCAGCTGGATGGTGGTGATGCATAGCACCAGAGATACCGAGATACACCGATACGGAGCACCAGAGATACTGAGATACGCCGATATAGAGCACCCGAGATACTGAGATACGCCGATATAGAGCACCAGAGATACCGAGATACGCCGATATGGAGCACCAGAGATACCGAGATACGCCGTGGTGATGCATATCACCAGAGATACCGAGATACACCGATATAGAGCACCAGAGATACTGAGATACGCCGATATAGAGCACCAGAGATACCGAGATACGCCGATATAGAGCACCAGAGATACTGAGATACGCCGATATAGAGCACCAGAGATACCGAGATACGCCGATATAGAGCACCAGAGCTACTGAGATACGCCGATATAGAGCACCAGAGATACCGAGATACGCCGATACAGAGCACCAGAGATACCGAGATACGCCGTGGTGATGCATAGCACCAGAAATACCGAGATACACCGATACGGAGCACCAGAGATACCGAGATACACCGATATAGAGCACCGGAGATACTGAGATACACCGATATAGAGCACCAGAGATACTGAGATACGCCGATATAGAGCACCAGAGATACCGAGATACGCCGATATAGAGCACCAGAGATACTGAGATACGCCGATATAGAGCACCAGAGATACTGAGATACGCCGATATAGAGCACCAGAGATACTGAGATACGCCGATATGGAGCACCAGAGATACTGAGATACGCCGATATAGAGCACCAGAGATACTGAGATACGCCGATATAGAGCACCAGAGATACTGAGATACGCCGATATAGAGCACCAGAGATACCGAGATACGCCGATATAGAGCACCAGAGATACTGAGATACGCCGATATAGAGCACCAGAGATACTGAGATACGCCGATATAGAGCACCAGAGATACTGAGATACGCCGATATAGAGCACCAGAGATACCGAGATACGCCGATATAGAGCACCAGAGATACCGAGATACACCGATATAGAGCGCCAGAGATACCGAGATTGATTGATTGATTGATTGATTGATTGAGATACGCCGATATAGAGCACCAGAGATACTGAGATACGCCGATATAGAGCACCCGAGATACCGAGATACGCTGGCATAGAGCACCCAAGATACTAAGATACACCAATATAGAGCACCCGAGATACCGAGATACCCCGATATAGAGCACCAGACATACCGAGGTGTTGATACAGAACATCGGAGCTACAAAGGTAAGCTGACGCAAAGCACCAAGGAAGCCAGAAAGACAATACATGTGGGGTCGATACCAGTAGAGTATCACTCCGTGGTACCTTGGAGTCCGTGTCACTCCGCGGTACTGGTACCTTGGAGTCCGTGTCACTCCGCGGTACTGGTACCTTGGAGTCCGTGTCACTCCGTGGTACTGGTACCTTGGAGTCCGTGTCACTCCGTGGTACTGGTACCTTGGAGTCCGTGTCACTCCGCGGTGTCGGGAGTTCCACAGGGCGGCCGGGGTCGTCACGGTCGGTGGGGTCACGTGGCCGTCAGCCCGGTTATGGCAGGCGCGGTGAAACACTCGGCCGGTGCCGTCCGGTGCGGCGGTATTTAGTGTACGGCAATCTCGGGCGGCTCTGGCGCCGGGCGGCTCTCGGGCGGCTCTCGGGCGGCCGTGCTCCCGGCGGGCGTCACCTGCAGACAGCTGCATCAGACGACCCGACACGCCCGCAACCGGAGCCACGCCTCCAATCGGAGCCACGTCTCCAACCGGAGCCACGCCTCCAATCGGAGCCACGTCCCCAATCGGAGCCACGCCTCCAATCGGAGCCACGCGTCCAAGAGGAGCCACGCCTCCAAGAGAAGCCACGCCTCCAAGAGGAGCCACGCCTCCAAGAGGAGCCACGGCGGCCGGCTCGCTCTGACGGGCGCTCGCTGCCTTCGCGCGCCAGGAACCAGCCCGTGTGAGCGCTACTGGGCCAGGTCTGACATCGCGCCAGGAACCAGCCCGTGTGAGCGCTACTGGGCCAGGTCTGACATCGCGCCAGGAACCAGCCCGTGTGAGCGCTACTGGGCCAGGCCTGACATCGCGCCAGGAACCAGCCCGTGTGAGCGCTACTGGGCCAGTTGGTTATTTGAGTTTTAGGGCGCATCGACTCGGTTCGGTCATTTAGCGCCCATGCTACTGGGCCAGGTCTGACATCGAACAAGGAAATTCTGACGCTGATTGCACACCTACTGGGAGGAAATGTCTATCGTCCACAGAGAAACTGAGCGTAACACACGCCGGCGGTGTTGACTGTGTTTGTTAGTCAAGCTTAAGTGGAACGTCCATGCTTCTGGACATAGATTCTGTGACTATGCAACGCTTGAGAGAAAATATTTCCGCATCGAATTTTCGTGTGCAATATTCCCTGCAGCCTACAGGTCATTGGAATGTCATGGAACATTTCCGTGAAGCATGTGTGCCATAAAAACAAAGGCGTCACGATCGTAGCCAAGTACCACCAACCAAGTACCCTAAGCATATTCTGCGCTCTCGGGATAGACTCTCCGCGGCGCCCTAGACAGACTCTCCGCGGCTCCCAAGTCTCTTGGTCGTTCAGATGGCCTCGGACGGGGAACAGATACAATCTTTCGGACTGGCCATAGATTATCGTAGATTATCGTAGATTATTTTCCATCCAGTCGGCCTCGAACGTTCGCCAGGTTCCCAACTTACATGTCACATTGTGATAACAGTCGCAGAGGCATGCCTGATGATGAAGTGATGATGGTGACGATGATGATAAGGGTGAAATGATTTAATTGGGCATGAGTATGATAATTATTAGCAGTTATATTATCACCCAGACTTGTAGTATTTCGACTGTGGCTCGTGATTGCTATGGTCAGATTTATTATTGATCTGGTGGCCGTGCCATGCGAAGTTGATTCACTTCTTCTACATCGGGTTGAAGTAGAATACATCAGACGCAATGACTATATCAGCCAAGATATAGTCATTGCGTCTTAATTTGCCGCCTTGGAAGCATGGCCTCCTAAGCACTTGTGTCCGACCCTGCGCCCCCATCAAACGTGAAGCAAGTGGTGAAATACGCCAACGAACAACTCGCACACTGGTGTAAGTTGTGCCGCCATGTGTATTAGTTAGTTATTTGGTTTTCATGGCGCATCGACTGCAATGGTCATGCAGCGCCCCGCATGTGCATGTGCAACACCGACTACGCTGTGCACTGATGTGGCCCATAACCGTCCAACAAGTGCAGGACAATGCAAGGTAATTCAAGACAGGACATGTCAATGTGCTGTGTTTCACTATGAGGAAGCTCAGTTTGTGCACCCCGCAGTTGGGCGCCTGATCTCAAGCACCATGCAACGGACCAATTCACTTCGATCTCAAGAGGAATGAGGATCTCCGAGGCTGGCCATGATGTGACATGACAGCACCACCTCAGAGTGCATGTTAGCTACTGAAGAAGAAGTTAGGATGTAATAAAACAATCCCAGTTAGCTTGATCATAGCGAAATTGACACAAACAGAAAGCCTGACGGGTGAAAAACGCCGCACCCCATGATGTCCTCGAATAGCTGCCAATACGAGCCGAGAGGTGTGCATCCTGTCACAAACGTCACCACTAACGACTACGGCGATGTCAGTGCGTAGTAACCCTTTGGTGCAGATGACACTGAACTCAACGGCATGACTTGAGCAGCAGCTTTGAAACGGTAACTGCCGGTGATGGAAGAGAAAAGATCTCGACGAACTCGGTATTGTGCTGTTTGAGACGTGCACAAAAAGACGACCGGCCTGCTTTCGCGAGCGGTAATTGCACGGTGCCTCTACCGACGCATTGATCTCGTTATTTCGCATCGGGCTTTCTTGCGCACAGAATAATACCGGACATTATCCCGGTCAGCTGGCCTTAAAGGCCGCCAGGCCAGGCGGCGGCCGTCGCGAACTTGGCCGTTTTTATTTAGAATGGAGCGGGAGCGAGCAAAGCGAGCAGAGCGGGACTCACGGCTCGCCTGTGGATACATTGGCAGTGGCCCGGCTGCTCGCCTCCATCGGGGGATTATTGTCCATCACTCGCTCTAGATCGGGGCTAAATTCAGAGGAATGGCTCAGAACTAGGCATTGATTTACACGAACAACGGGTAGAAACGGCACGAGTACATTTTTCTGATACAGGCTATAAACTTGCATTTACATTGGCGAAAGTAAATGCCCAAAGGAAAAAGACGACCAAAATATTCGCACCGGTCAGAACAGAGGCAGAGCATAAGCGCCAGCCGCGAATCCTAAATTATTGAATAGCTGATGGGTAAATGTTCAATGTTTGACCGATGTCGATAAGGATACAAGTGCATTCCAGGAAATGTTTCTGGCAGTCATCACCTGGCATCAAATCACACCCACATGACCTCTCAACATTATGCCACATTGTGAATCGGCAAAAAGAACTAATCAATCAAAACTCGACCAAAGCTCGTGGTGTTCGATATGTTCGATATATTCGATAGGTTCGGTAGTTCGATATGTATTTAATGTAATCATGGTACTTCTGTTAGTACAAACGAGTTTCTTATATGGCGGATTGTTCTCAAAGCCAAACCCGTAGCCTTGTCACAAGATACACTTAAATCTGTAAAATGCAAATTGTATGACCACATTTTGCTCCTCCGTTCATGCAACTGCTTGCTTTATGCGAATTTTCTGCATCTGCTCTCAAATGCACAAATGGGGCAGAGGTGTCCTAAAGGTGTCCTTAGCAGACCTTCAGAAAACTATATAAATATACTTGCCCTTTGCATAAACCAATTTATACGTTATGTTAGTTCATGTTCGCTAGCAAATTGATCGGAAAAATCATTCATAGGAAAATCAGTTGTCTGGCGACACTACAGCAGTTATAATATGAAGTCTCGCTTCAGGGAGTGCAGGTCACCTTCCTTGTCGCAAGGACGAGTATGCGGCAGTCCAGCTATGTAGCTGCATCACCTGAAGGACAGTCTGCAAGGAGCAAACACACTAACTGGGCTGAGAATTATACCATCGATCATCAGCTGATAATGCAGTGTTGCGCTTTGTATGTCTCCTACTCCGTTCAATACGCAGTGAAAGGAAACGTGAACTGCTACCGCGCCTGCCTGGTGCCAGCAGTGTCGGATCTCCTTGTCACTTGTAGCTTGTCGCTATTGGCCAATAAACCAGCATACTGAATCTGTTGCCCAAGCCAGAAAATTATCCTGCATTCAAAACGGGACGAAACATAGTGATGACATTGCAGCACATGTCTTATATGCCTTAGTGCCATCGGGTAGCAGTGTCGTTTTGCGGTAATTACTTGTGGCCTTTAAAAAAATATATTCGAGATAGACTGAACTTAGTTGTCCTTAATGAATTTCTTTTTCCTTCGAAAACGCCTGGTGTAATCTGAGACTTTGGTATGCTCCTCCTTTTTAGGCGTGGTGGGGTGGAAAACTTCGGCACCTCCAACGGTTTTTTCTCGGATCGTCTGTTTTGCGCCTTGACTGTTCGGTGAGCTAGGAGTGGCTTGTCTGTTCGGTGAGCAGGGGGTGGCTTGTCTGTTCGGTGAGCTCGGGGCGCCTTGTCCGCTCGGTGAGCGCGGGGTGGCCCGCCTGTCCGGCGCCTCTCTGACCGCCTCTCTGGCCGCCTTCTGACCGCCTTCTGGCTGCTGATCCGCCACGGATTGTGCGGTTTCCGCAACCGCCAAAAAAAACTGCTGAAGGAAAACTTGTAGCCCAATAACTACATGATTTTGCCGCGAGCAGGTCCACATTTTTACCCTGTCCATGTGAACTGATTAGGAAACAGTTCAACGACGTATGACGGTCGGTTCGCACGTCATTTCCTCCCCGGGATGAACACAGCGAGACTGCTACAGTAGTCTGGTCACACATCAGAGATGATATAAATTATATATCCGTTCACAGGAAGAATCAGGCGATGTCCACGTGTACCGCGGTGCGATGCCTGAACCCGATTGCTTTAGTGATTAATCAAAACTTAGCGTTCGGAACATAAAGATGACGATCTTTTAGTGTATAGGGTGCATTTGAACACGCAATGCCGTGAGGAAGTCGAAATGACTTCGTTTTGACATAGCACACCAAGTCTCCTTGCTTTACGTTTGTTCGCTGTCGAAATTAAACAAATTAAGCAATTATATGCGGCGGGACTGCAATTAATACCGATGCCCGAACACACTATTACGCATATTAGTTATGGTAGACGAAAGGACACGAAATGTATATTCTGGAATAAATATGCTCCACCAGGACCAGCACCAATCTTGGCTACTAGCCACATATGCTACGAGGGACGTTATTTTGTGCTCATGGCTTTGCTTTGCGCGACATAGACAGATTTAATATCCATTAGTATATTTCCAGCTCCTTTACGGGGCCATCATCATGTCATTGGATAATTTATCGGTGCGTACAGGCTATTCGCCATGTGCGTTCACCATGTTCGGGCTCATTTTCATCAGGTTCAGTCATGACGTGCGGGCTTACATTCGTCAGGTTCAGTCATCACGTGCGGGCTTACATTCGTCAGGTTCAGTCATCACGTGCGGGCTTACATTCGTCAGGTTCAGTCATCACGTGCGGGCTTACATTCGTCAGGTTCAGTCATCACGTGCGGGCTTACATTCGTCAGGTTCAGTCATCACGTGCGGGCTTACATTCGTCAGGTTCAGTCATCACGTGCGGGCTTACATTCGTGGTTCAGTCATACGTGCGGCTTACATTCGTCAGGTCGCTCACGCGGGCTTACATTCGTCAGGTTCAGTCATCACGTGCGGGCTTACATTCGTCAGGTTCAGTCATCACGTCATCACGTCATCACGTTACATTCGTCAGGTTCATTTAGCCTCATGCGTTAGTTCGTTCACACTCGCTCAACCACAAACGCCTCAAGTGGAACGTCGCGAGATCTGCCAAAGGAAGACAAATCGGAATCGCATGTGTCATGTGAGCTAACATCGCTGGCAGGGTGAGCCTCAACGACATGTACACATGTCAGTGTCACATGCAGGTGGCCAAATGGTCCATTACTTGGTGCGACAACCAACCCTGCCTGAAAACGCCCTCAGACTAGACCTGGCTAACTGGACCACCTGGCCGCATCAGACCTGCCTGAAAAGACTTCAAGATCCAACAGGTCTGCCTGACAAGACGACAAAGCCAGACCTGATCTGACTGACAAGACCTTAAAATAAAGATCTGCTCTCACTGACAAGACCTTAGGATTAGATCAGTAAGGAACTGTCAGGCCATTGCAGACTACAAGTCACAGGACCCCATGACCGGAGCACTTGTAATCGATACTGACCACTGATCACTGACAAACTGTGACCGACACCGACCACTGATCACTGACAAACTGTGACCGACACCGACCACTGATCACTGACAAACTGTGACCGACACCGACCACTGATCACTGACAAACTGTGACCGACACCGACCACTGATCACTGATCACCTCCGACCGACACCGACCACTGATCACTGATCACCTCCGACCGACACCGACCACTGATCACTGGCAAACTGTGACCGACACCGACCACTGATAATCGACCACCTGCAACTAGATCACTGCTACTATCCATACTCACCGCTATTATACATGCACATGCTACAAGCTCACTGCAGTTTACCACCACAGTCCATACCATCGCATAACTCTGCGCTCGTAACTAGAGGCTTGAACACCGATCACACGTCGCTGTCGGTACCACTCACCCCGTAAATGAGCTGCGGACTAATTTACATGCATCGTCAACAATTTGCAGCAGCTATTTTTCGGTTACCTTGCAGCTATTTTTAGGCTACCTTGCAGGTATCTTATTGTTTGCGCGTGCTCTCTGCATTCTTACGGTAGGAGCGCCACTGTGATCCGGTGGCTGTTGGTGGCAGCAGTACGGTGGCACTCTCCTGCCCACCGGGCACTCCTGGCGATGCTACACCTCGTGTGCACCAAATTGTTCTCTGCATGGCGTTCGGCGGGGATTTTATCGTCACTTACCGGTGTACGTTAGCTGTTGTCAATGGCAATGCATTGATACACGCAACGCTAGTCCCACGTTCAATAATGGATTTAAGGGTGTGTTTTACAGCAACAATAACTTCTGGAAGCTCTCACGTACGCCCGTCGGTCCACCCGATGTGCATCAGCCCAGAGACGAGTCGTAAAACGGAGACGAGAGAGAATCACATCTGAGCGCGAGGCTCAGCAACACCCACCTTACGGCGATCCCTGGGCGGTCAGCCCTGACGCGGAGCACACATGTCCCTTCAGCTCGGCCAGCGGTCGGCGCGGGGGACTCTCGTGATGCTCACGTGCCGGCCGTCCGGCGTCAACAACGTCAATGTCAAATTTGCCGCCGGAGGGCAGCTCGACTGAACAGTCCTGACGTACGCAGCCGGCCGGTGTGCCGAGAGTCAGCCTCTCAGTCGGATCCGTTTGAGGCGGCGGTGCCGGCGATAGCTGCGCTCGTCTGGCCGGCGGCCTCACCACGCGACCGTCCGTCGACAACGCCCGGCGCGCGTAGCGACTCGAACCCTCCCGGCGGCGCGCAGCACGCGGCACTGGCCAGCCCGGAGGAGCGCCCGCGCGCGCGCGCACAGCACGCGACAGCAGCGCCACCGCAGCAGCCGGCCGGCCGGTAGCCCCCTGTCGGCCCCCCGCCGACTGTCCCCCGCCGGCCGGCCGCGGCAAAAATGACGTGAATGTTTTCCCGGGTGTTTTTGCGCGATGCACGTGTGACGGCTGCTGCGCCCTCTGCCGGCTACCTGAGGCGACAACCATCTGTCGGCCTCTGTCGGCTACCTGAGGCGACACCCATCCGAAACTGACGACGGCGGCCAGCGGCCCAAAGTCGCCCGGCGCAGATTCAGATGTGGATACGGATACCGTGGTCGGTTACCGGACAGGGATCCCCCGTGGAGCAAGCGGGGGTAATGGGTGCCGAGGAGACGACGTAT
Source organism: Ashinkailepas kermadecensis (assembly GCA_034440615.1). Classification (NCBI taxonomy): domain Eukaryota; kingdom Metazoa; phylum Arthropoda; class Thecostraca; family Neolepadidae; genus Ashinkailepas; species Ashinkailepas kermadecensis. Next base: position 89,303 of record JAOTOM010004957.1, read on the forward strand.
GCGCCGCAGATAGACCATCGAAGGGCAGGGACCACGAGACGGACGGTACGACGTATCCCTAACTGGCAGTGACCATTAATGGGCCGAGGAGGCTGTCCATAAATACATAACGCGTGAAGTGGTTGGACAAGAGAAGGATGCAAATATTTTCCACATAATACGTGCAATTCACCATATTTTACAACGAGCACTTCGGCACACATTTGTGGGATGCACAAGAGCTACTTTAGTATTTTTGGTTTGAGATCGATAAGCTATAGTTAGCTACCCGACGGACATAGTGAAGCACACTCTCGGCCTCCAGCAGTGCACCGCACCTGAGGATATCCCCGACTCCGCCATCGCACCTGAGGATATCCCCGACTCCGCCACCGCACCTAAGGATATCCCCGACTCCGCCATCGCACCTGAGGATATCCCCTACTCCGCCACCGCACCGGAGGATATCCCCGACTCCGCCACCGCACCTGAGGATATCCCCGACTCCGCCACCGCACCTGAGGATATCCCCGACTCCGCCACCGCACCTGAGGATATCCCCGACTCCGCCATCGCACCGGAGGATATCCCCGACTCCGCCATCGCACCTGAGGATATCCCCGACTCCGCCATCGCACCTGAGGACATCCCCGACTCCGCCACCGCGTGCAAATTCAACGCTTACTACGCCAACATCGAATGTCGCATTGCCGAGCAGCTGGCCGGGAATTAAGTTGAGTTGCCATCCCGTCCACCCACCGTAACGAGCGCAGCCGTCCACCCACCGTAACGAGCGCAGCCGTCCACCCGCCGTAACGAGCGGAGCCGTCCACCCACCGTAACGAGCGGAGCCGTCCACCCGCCGTAACGAGCGGAGCCGTCCACCCACCGTAACGAGCGGAGCCGTCCACCCGCCGTAACGAGCGGAGCCGTCCACCCGCCGTAACGAGCGGAGCCGTCCACCCACCGTAACGAGCGCAGCCGTCCACCCGCCGTAACGAGCGCAGCCGTCCACCCACCGTAACGAGCGCAGCCGTCCACCCACCGTAACGAGCGCAGCCGTCCACCCACCGTAACGAGCGCAGCCGTCCACCCGCCGTAACGAGCGCAGCCGTCCACCCACCGTAACGAGCGCAGCCGTCCACCCACCGTAACGAGCGCAGCCGTCCACCCACCGTAACGAGCGCAGCCGTCCACCCGGTCACGCTGCCCCTGAGATCAGCGCCGCACTCAGCGCCATCAGCGACACCAAGGCGAGGGGCAGCGACGGTGTGCCACTGTGGCTGGTGCGGCGGTGTGCCACTGTGGCTGGTGCGGCGGTGTGACACTGTGGCTGGTGCGGCGGTGTGCCACTGTGGCTGGTGCGGCGGTGTGCCACTGCGGCTGGTGCGGCGGTGTGCCACTGTGGCTGGTGCGGCGGTGTGCCACTGTGGCTGGTGCGGCGGTGTGCCACTGCGGCTGGTGCGGCGGTGTGCCACTGTGGCTGGTGCGGCGGTGTGCCACTGTGGCTGGTGCGGCGTGTGCAGGGCTGGTGGGTGTGCCACTGTGGCTGGTGCGGCGGTGTGCCACTGTGGCTTCGGTGGCTGGTGCGGCGGTGTGCCACTGTGGCTGGTGCGGCGGTGTGCCACTGCGGCTGGTGCGGCGGTGTGCCACTGTGGCTGGTGCGGCGGTGTGCCACTGTGGCTGGTGCGGCGGTGTGCCACTGTGGCTGGTGCGGCGGTGTGCCACTGTGGCTGGTGCGGCGGTGTGCCACTGTGGCTGGTGCGGCGGTGTGCCACTGTGGCTGGTGCGGCGGTGTGCCACTGTGGCTGGTGCGGCGATGTGCCACTGCGGCTGGTGCGGCGGTGTGCCACTGTGGCTGGTGCGGCGGTGTGCCACTGTGGCTGGTGCGGCGGTGTGCCACTGTGGCTGGTGCGGCGGTGTGCCACTGCGGCTGGTGCGGCGGTGTGCCACTGTGGCTGGTGCGGCGGTGTGCCACTGTGGCTGGTGCGGCGTGTGCCACTGTGGCTGGTGCGGCGGTGTGCCACTGTGGCTGGTGCGGCGGTGTGCCACTGTGGCTGGTGCGGCGGTGTGCCACTGTGGCTGGTGCGGCGGTGTGCCACTGTGGCTGGTGCGGCGGTGTGCCACTGTGGCTGGTGCGGCGGTGTGCCACTGCGGCTGGTGCGGCGGTGTGCCACTGCGGCTGGTGCGGCGGTGTGCCACTGTGGCTGGTGCGGCGGTGTGCCACTGTGGCTGGTGCGGCGGTGTGCCACTGCGGCTGGTGCGGCGGTGTGCCACTGTGGCTGGTGCGGCGGTGTGCCACTGTGGCTGGTGCGGCGATGCTTCCCTGTCGCTGGCCCCACATTCTTCATGTGATTAACGTGCTGCCTGTCGGCAGAGATGTCCCTGCGGTGTGGAAGCATGCTGTTTCTGTTTCCATTTTAAGATCAGGTGACAGAGCAGAGCCGAGTAATTTTAGGCCAGTGTATTGAATGTCATCGCGAAGCTAACTGAAAAACTAGTCAGCACGCTGCTAACAAACTACATTTATAAGCATTGCGTGCTCACGACTACACAATATGCGTATCGGCCCCACCGTTCCTCTGAGAGCGCTACCGTTAACATTGTCAGCACGATATCTTGAAGCAGAGATGAGGGGCGTGTAGCAGGTACTGCGTCGTGTCATTTATCGAAAACATTTGATTGTGTTGACTGCGATGTGCTCCTAACAAAGCTCCAGTGGTGTAGTATATCGACGCATTGGTTCAGAAATTATATCTGCAATCGAACAGTCAGTTAAACGGCAGTTAAATGTTCTGGAAATGTCTTGCGGTCTAGTGCAAGGCATCAGCTTGGGGCCGATCCTGTTCAGCCTGTTTACTAGTTATTTGCCCTGTCATCTTTCACGAAATGCAACCATCTTCATATATGTACGCGACACACAAATCATGCTCAGTGCCGTGCCTACGCCCATCGGAGGTCATCTAAGAGACCTCCGTGCACATGTGAAGGCTGACCTGGCTCTCCGCCTGGTTTACTGCGAACGGGCTCAAAATCAACCCCTCAAAAACGGAATTTACATTGTTTGGCACACCAGTGCCAAACCAGTCAAAGAGACAACACACTTTCCCGTCGACTCTCAAGGGGTCGCTTTGAGGTCGGCCAAAAACAATGAAATGCTCCGCATCTATCTCGACCAATACCTCAGCATGTCAAGGCAAACTAGTCACGTCTGCGTTGTGCAACGCCGTTACAACGGTCTTATTACAATCAGCAAGATAGGAAATACTCTTCCAAGAATACTTTAAAACGCTCATACAAACCCTGGTATTTGCGCACTTAACATACTGCCTGCCAGCATGGGCTCCACCTACGCAGAAGGAACGGCACCGGATTGAAAACAAATACACTTCGCTGACCGCATTTTCGCAAATAAACACCGACACCAAGACATAACCGAGGAGCGCATGCACACACAATGGATCACTTTCGACTCCATGGTGAAAATCAAGTACTCTACCCTGATCCACGGGACCATACACTAGGTAGATGGGCTCCAAAATCTTAAAAGCCTTGTCACACCCCAGGTGAACATTTCCGAGTCCTCGCGACCCCGCGCATGTCCTCTGACAGCCAACTCCAGGCGGGCCGGTGCCGACTAGAGGCAACGAAACAACCTGTTCCTGTCTGCTCTATTTGCATGTGGAACAGCCCGAGTCGCCTGCTCCAGAGTGTACACACAAATGCTAGTCTTAAAAAGGCCGTAAAAGAGACGCTAATGACTTGTTTATTTGCAACTCTGATTGTATTCTCAAAATGCTTCATGTTTAAAGCTACGCTCCGGTCCATATTTTACACCTACTGTATGACTCTGTGGTGTAACAGCCAATATTGTTTCTGATAGCACAACGAAGTGCAATACAATATAATTCAATACCCCACAGATCCCGACCACGCATGCGTGAGGAGCAAGGTGCCGTGTACCCTCTCTGTCACGACACAGAATAACAATGCATCTCAGCTAAAGCAGAAAAACAATGTATCTCAGCTAGGAACAGGGCACTCAGAATGCTGGGACTCATTAATATAAGTGTGATATATAAGAGCAAGGAAGTCATGAAAAAAAAACTGTACTTAGCATATGTGCGACCCCACTTGGAACATTCTTACAAGCATGGAGCCCCTACCTAGAAAAAGATATAGACACGTTAGAAAGAGTCCAGCGCAAAGCAACTAGACTCATCAGTGGAATAGGTAACTTAGAATATGGAGAAAGGCTTGTGCCATTAGATATGTACTCACTCAAGTATAGGAGACTAAGGGGGGACATGATTGAAATGTACACAATTATTAAAGGACTAGATCAGGTCAATTTGAATGACGCTCTTCAGTTTAGAGTATCACATAGGGTTATCAATTCAGGTTAGACAAGTTGAGGTGTAGGACAGTTAAGCGACAACAGGTCTTCAGTCAAAGGGTTGTTGATCAGTGGAATAGGCTGCCTGCTGATGTTGTGGGGAGTTCCTCATTGAATGTATTTAAAAGTAGAGTGGACACATTTTTTCAGCCAGGAAAATCTTGTTTTTGAGTTCTAATTTGTGATGGATGCGTGAGATTTATGCTAAGTAAGTGTGCACGGCACAGATCCCTTTAAGCAGGCATGGATGCAGTTTGAAAATCATTGGTAAGGCATTGAATCCACATATGTTAAGATGGATCAAGGGAATAGGGCTGGATAGCTAGGGTAGATATGCATTGATAGGTGTGTGGAATGTTGGTGGATGGTTTCTTTTTTGGGGATGTTTGTGGGGGGTCTTTTTACCAGGCGTATGGTACCTTCCACTTACAGACTTTACTGGAGGGGCTCTTGGGTCTCTTATTAAGTCTAAACACCTTATAACTTTATATAGGGTGTACCTAGCAGTGGATTCAGCACCTTCAATCGGGATGTGATACTGATGAGATTGGCTATGGTAGCACAATGGGCATGATTGGAGGAGTTTCTAATTGTTGAGGAGTGTGTTATGCAATATCAGGTGAATGGTGCTAGATAGGCTGGGATATATAGCTCCCTAGGAACTTGAGATAATGGATTGATTGGTGTGAGAGCATGCACTTTTCTAGTATCTTTTATAGATAGGCTTAACCCAGATGGGCCCCTGTGGCTCTTATTAAACCTTAATACTTTATGACTTTATGACGCTTCACGACGAGATGATGATGTGCTTCCAGTAGCAGTCAGGGTCAAAACGGCGGCATACAGACACCAGTGAAGATTCTAGGACAAATGTACGTATGGTAGATGTACGTAAGCGCAGATGTACGTATGGCAATTGAACGTAAGCGCAGATGTACGTATGGCTAATGTACGTAAGCGCAAATGTACGTATGGCAAAAGTACGTACGCGCAGATGTACGTCAGCGCAGATGTACGTAAGCGCAAATGTACGTAAGCGCAAAAGTACGTACGCGCAAATGTACGTAAGCGCAAATGTACGTATGCGCAAAAGTACGTAAGCGCAAAAGTACGTAAGCGCAAATGTACGTATGCGCAAAAGTACGTATGCGCAAATGTACGTATGCGCAAATGTACGTATGCGCAAAAGTACGTAAGCGCAAATATGCGTAAGTGCAAATGTACGTAAACGCGAATATACTTAGGTGGAAATGTACGTAAGCGCAAAAGTACGTATGCAGAAATGTACGTATGCGCAAATGTACGTATGTACAATTGTACGTATGCGCAAATGTACGTACATTTACGCATGTGTACCTTTGCGTTTACGTACATTTGGTTAGGTACATATGTCATACGTACATTTGCGTTTACATACATTCGCTTACGTACCTTTGCCATACACACATTTGTTCTTATGTATATCTGCCAAAAATACATTCACCATACGTACTTTTGCGCTTTCGTATATCTGAGCTACCGTACTTTTGGTTAGGCACATATGCCATACGTACATTTACGCTTACATACATTCGCTTACGTACCTTTGTCATACGTACATTTGCTCTTACGTATATCTGCCATCAGTACATTTGCCATACGTACTTTTGCGCTTACGTCCATATCTGCATACGTACATTTGCGCCGACATATTTTTGCGCTTACGCCCATTTGCAATTACGTGCATTTACGTATAAGTATATATGCGCTTACGCACATTTGCGCTTACGTACTTCTGCGCTTAAGTACATTTGCGAGTACGCACATGTGGGCTTACGTACATTTGCGCATACGTACTTTTGCGCTTACGTACACTTGCGCTTACGTACATATGCGCTTACATACTTTTGCGCGTACGTACTTTTGCGCATACGTACATTTGCGCTTACATACTTTTGCGCTTACGTACTTTTGCGCATACGTACATTTGCGCTTACGTACACTTGCGCATACGTACTTTTGCGCTTACGTACATTTGCGCTTACGTACTTTTGCGCTTACGTACGTTTGCCTTACGTACATTTGCGCTTACGTAAGTTTGCACTTACGTACATTTGCGCAATTTGCGCATATGTACATTTGCGCATACGTACATTTACCATACCTACATTTGCGCTTACGTACATTAGCCATACGTACATCTGTGCTTACGTACGATTGTCATTCGTACATCTGCGCTTACGTACATTTGCTTACGTACATTTGCGTACGTACATCTGCCGTGCGTACATTTGCTTTACGTACATTTGTACGGTTAGCCCGGCCCGTTGAGTGCCACCCGCCCGTTGGGTCCCATTTGCCTGCTGGATACTACCGGTTGGCTGCCGTGGGTACCACACGGCAGTAGGCAGGCTCTCGTCTACTGCCGTGGGTACCACTCGACAGTAGGCAGGCTCTCGTCTACTGCCGTGGGTCCCACTCGGCAGTAGGGAGGCTCTCGTCTACTGCCGTGGGTACCACACGGCAGTAGGCAGGCTCTCGTCTACTGCCGTGGGTACCACTCGGCAGTAGGCAGGCTCTCGTCTACTGCCGTGGGTACCACTCGGCAGCAGGCAGGCTCTCGTCTACTGCCGTGGGTACCACTCGGCAGTAGGCAGGCTCTCGTCTACTGCCGTGGGTACCACTCGGCAGTAGGCAGGCTCTCGTCTGCTGCCGTGGGTACCACTCGGCAGTAGGCAGGCTCTCGTCTACTGCCGTGGGCACCACTCGGCAGTAGGGAGGCTCTCGTCTACTGCCGTGGGTACCACTCGGCAGTAGGGAGGCTCTCGTCTACTGCCGTGGGTACCACTCGGCAGTAGGCAGGCTCTCGTCTACTGCCGTGGGTACCACTCGGCAGTAGGCAGGCTCTCGTCTACTGCCGTGGGCACCACTCGGCAGTAGGGAGGCTCTCGTCTACTGCCGTGGGTACCACTCGGCAGTAGGGAGGCTCTCGTCTACTGCCGTGGGCACCACTCGGCAGTAGGGAGGCTCTCGTCTACTGCCGTGGGTACCACTCGGCAGTAGGCAGGCTCTCGTCTACTGCCGTGGGTACCACTCGGCAGTAGGGAGGCTCTCGTCTACTGCCGTGGGTACCACTCGGCAGTAGGCAGGCTCTCGTCTACTGCCGTGGGCACCACTCGGCAGTAGGGAGGCTCTCGTCTACTGCCGTGGGTACCACTCGGCAGTAGGTAGGCTCTCGTCTACTGCCGTGGGCACCACTCGGCAGTAGGGAGGCTCTCGTCTACTGCCGTGGGTACCACTCGGCAGCAGGCAGGCTCTCGTCTACTGCCGTGGGTACCACTCGGCAGTAGGCAGGCTCTCGTCTACTGCCGTGGGTACCACTCGGCAGTAGGCAGGCTCTCGTCTGCTGCCGTGGGTACCACTCGGCAGTAGGCAGGCTCTCGTCTACTGCCGTGGGCACCACTCGGCAGTAGGGAGGCTCTCGTCTACTGCCGTGGGTACCACTCGGCAGTAGGGAGGTCTCGTCTACTGCCGTGGGCACCACTCGGCAGTAGGGAGGCTCTCGTCTACTGCCGTGGGTACCACTCGGCAGTAGGCAGGCTCTCGTCTACTGCCGTGGGCACCACTCGGCAGTAGGGAGGCTCTCGTCTACTGCCGTGGGTACCACTCGGCAGTAGGCAGGCTCTCGTCTACTGCCGTGGGCACCACTCGGCAGTAGGGAGGCTCTCGTCTACTGCCGTGGGTACCACTCGGCAGTAGGCAGGCTCTCGTCTACTGCCGTGGGTACCACTCGGCAGTAGGGAGGCTCTCGTCTACTGCCGTGGGTACCACTCGGCAGTAGGGAGGCTCTCCTACACTGTTCACGTGCCGAACTGGCTCTGAGGGCCCATCAGTCGGGCTCACTTTCAATACACTATCAGCAGCTGGAACAACACAGTGTCCAGGTTAGGATCAATCATTTCTAGAACGGTCGGTGAAGCGCGCCTGTGACAGTGATCCGTGTAAGCTGCCGGAGTCATTTAACGCAACCACCATCTCCCTTGTTGCACGTGCAGTATCTGATCGCATACGGCATATATGAGTAGCGTGCGATATCTGATCATGTGCGGTTTGTGAGCACGTGCGGTATCTGATCACATACAATATGTAAGCACGTGCGGTATCTGATCACATACGGTGTGTTGAGCACGTGCGGAATCTGATTACATACGGTATGTGAGCACGTGCGGTATCTGATCACATACGGTACGAGAGCACGTACAGTATGGGCGCACGATGCTTCAGATATTGGGAGATATTTGCGAGACAAAATAAATTAAGTATGTCATCAAGTATCAATGTGTCAAATGCAGCCTTACTGAGCTGCCCAAGGTAATCGTTCAACCCTCAAGTGACAATCCGGGTCTGTGAATATGGCACGATGGCCGACACTAGGTGTTTGGTTATTGCGGCTATATGTGCATACGGAACCTTGAACCGATGCCCTTCAGGTTCTGGTTCGACTTTTTGTTGGTCACTTCACACCCGTGTCATTTCAGGTGACCATACCAGGCTCTAGATCGCTACACTAGGCTCCACATCACTACACTATGTTCCCGATCACACTGTACTAGGTTCAACATCAAATGTAGCCTGACCCGTGCGAGTGATCCAAAGAACTTGTGTCGTAGCGTAACTCATTTGAGACACCAATCTGTTGTCCTACAAGTCATTATGAAGCTTGCTATTGAGTGCATTAACTACTGGGCTCACCGGACTCACCTCTGCTGGCCATGGTGTCAAGCTCACCTCTGCTGAACGTGCAAACTAGCCAGAAAGCCGGCCACATGATCAGAGAAACGAGGCTCAGGGACAGGGGAAGCCGGAGGCTCGATGGTAAAAATGATGGCATGGAACTTCAATGCGAAAACTGCACAGAGTTCATTGCTCGTCGTAGTTTCGCCTGGGACTAAAAATCGTCTGCGAAGCTGCACTGACGACTGAGCCAGACAGTTCACCGCCGCTGAATATCGTGCAGTGTGGCTGCAAGTGCTGGAATATCGACACACACCCCGACGGTTGACCGTGTAGTACAGCTGGCGACACAGGCATCGACTGCAGAGGTAGCACAGGAGGCCCGTTGTGGCTATGTTTGCTCGAAAATGAGTCACAGGAAAGCCATGCCGACATTCCGTTCAAATCAGAATGTGGCTTCCTGCGGTCGTGAAGCTGCCATCATTCCTGAAGCACAGGCAGCCAACTTGTTTGCATGACTTCCACACAACAATTGGCATCGAAGGTGCAGCTTCTGGGTCGTGGGCACACCAAATGGGTTGGTGGCGCTGTGTGTGCGCCTACTACCCCCCCTGGTGGGCCATGGGTTGGTGGGTGTGGGCCTCCCTCCTTCTGGGTGTGGGAAAATGGGTTGGTGGCGTGTGTGGCCAACCCCCCTCTGGTCTGGGCAACCAAATGGGTTGGTGGCGCTGTGTGTGCGCCTACTACCTCCTCCTTCTGGGTCGTGGGCACACCAAATGGGTTGGTGGCGCTGTGTGTGCGCCTACTGCCGAGGCCAAGCTCCTTCAGTCACCGTTCTTCTCGATTTATTTGAATACGGTATGAAAAATAGCCGTGCATAATACATACATAGGCTTTGGCAGACGATTCATTTGTCAATTTAATCAGCGGTTGCATCAGCCTGATGTAGACACCAGGGTCGGACCTAAACATTTGCATCGGGAGGAGGGGGAGGCACTTGGTTCTGGAGGGAGTTCCGGAGAGGGCCGTCTTTTCCACTCCGAGAGGCGCCATCGGCTGAAAATCTCGTTGCTTGGGGGCGAGCGTGCTGGAGAAGCGCCACATCTCTATCGGGATGGGATGGGGTGGGGGGGTGGGGGGTGGGGGGGGGGGGGAACATGCCACAAGTTACACCTGGATCCGTCAGCGGTAGACACATTTTCCATTGACTCGAACGGTAACATTTACACATCCTTTGTTAGAAGCTACATTAAGCTATTGTTCTCTCATTCGTCTACTGGGAAGGATCAAACCTAGCTTAACACGCACACCGGGGTAGGGCGGAATCCGCCTACCCATCCTGTTTTTCGACGATATCTTATACCCGAACAGAGATATTGTAATGAAATATTGTGACTATGTGACAAATTGATCAGCGCATACTATGCAACAACCACTTTTGAAATCCCTTTGGAAATGTGGAGACTGCTGTGTGCAGTCGACCGACCAGTTACGGGCCGACCGGCCAGCCGCGGAGCGTTCAGTCACAAGGTATCGTCTGCGTGGTGGCGCGGTGTACCGGCAGATCTCCACCTCAGTTGACCTGGACGCAATTGGCCCCAGGGTCAGGAAATTTATGCTGCGGCGGTTGCACTACAGCCGTGATCTGCCCTCCAAACTTTGCGTTTCCAGCTTCAACAATTTCAGAGGACTTATTGGGCCGAATCCGCCCGCTCCTCCCTGGTCGCGTTATGTGAGGGGCGCTCCGGTGTGCGTGTTGACATCACGCGCCATCGATCTTTAAAAAAAAAACAGTAAAGGCGCGAAATTCACGTCGGCTTCTTTCATTTCAGCCAGTGACGGTACGGATCGATATTCTAGCGCACAAATAGTCTTCACTTTCAGTGATACTGCATTTTATATTTGGACGTATTTTGCCATGTTGGCGTTAGTTTTGCTATTTGTCAAGCCCTGCATTTATCCATGCTTGAGTTAACTACGAGTGTAACCACAAGTGTAAATGTATTGTATGCATGTATGTAGTTTGTACATCACTTGTCTTTCATCTTCAAGAAGGAATCCGAGAGCACGGCTGAGGAAGAAGGCCTGGCCATCCACGTCAGTCACCCACTGTAGCGTGCCACTTGGGCTGGCCATCCACGTCAGTCACCCACTGTAGCGTGCCACTTGGGCTGGCCATCCACGATAAGACCGTCTGCACGCCGAGATGGGGTGGCGAAGTGGTCTGCCAAGACAACTTTACATTCGGATTTACATTCGAAGCCGGATCCCTAGGATTTGGCCAAACGTTTGCACTGATGCAACACTAACATTGCTGATCACAGTGGTAGCAGTCACTTTCCATCACATTTATAAATGTAATCTCCAGAGGTCATCGAACTTCAAGGTCATTTACCGCGGATCCTTAAGATTTTAAAAAAAATTGTACACAGATAGCATAAATAGTTCTCATCACAGTGGTAGCATTTATTTTCCATCACATTGAGAAATTGAGCTTCTGAATGCCATCGAAGTTCAAAATCGTTCACCCTGGACACCTACGATTTGGCTAAGCACTTGCACATATGCAGTACTAATATTGCCGATCACACTGGTAGCAGTCACTTCCCATCACATTTAGACTTGGACCTCCAGAGGTATGGCCACCGACAGACCACAGGCGACACCGTCACTGCCGACTGCTGCGGCCACGCGGAGGACGGCCACTGAGAAGGAAAAGTGGCCAGAGGTATGGCCACCGACAGACCACAGGCGACACCGTCACTGCCGACTGCTGCGGCCACGCGCGGAGGACGGCCACTGAGAAGGAAAAGTGGCCAGAGGTATGGCCACCGACAGACCACAGGCGACATCGTCACTGCCGACTGCTGCGGCCGCTCGGAGGACGGCCACTGAGAAGGAAAAGTGGCCAGAGGTATGGCCACCGACAGACCACAGGCGACATCGTCACTGCCGACTGCTGCGGCCGCGCGGAGGACGGCCACTGAGAAGGAAAAGTGGCCAGAGGTATGGCCACCGACAGACCACGGGCGACATCGTAACTGCCGACTGCTGCGGCCGCGCGCGGAGGACGGCCACTGAGAAGGAAAGTGGCCAGAGGTATGGCCACCGACAGACCGGCGACATCGTCACTGCCGACTGCTGCGGCCGCGCGGAGGACGATGAGGAAAGTGGCCAGAGGTATGGCCACCGACAGACCACGGGCGACATCGTCACTGCCGACTGCTGCGGCCGCGCGGAGGACGGCCACTGAGAAGGAAAAGTGGCCAGAGGTATGGCCACCGACAGACCACAGGCGACATCGTCACTGCCGACTGCTGCGGCCGCGCGCGGAGGACGGCCACTGAGAAGGAAAAGTGGCCAGAGGTATGGCCACCGACAGACCACAGGCGACATCGTCACTGCCGACTGCTGCGGCCGCGCGCGGAGGACGGCCACTGAGAAGGAAAAGTGGCCAGAGGTATGGCCACCGACAGACCACAGGCGACATCGTCACTGCCGACTGCTGCGGCCGCGCGCGGAGGACGGCCACTGAGAAGGAAAAGTGGCCAGAGGTATGGCCACCGACAGACCACAGGCGACATCGTCACTGCCGACTGCTGCGGCCGCGCGCGGAGGACGGCCACTGAGAAGGAAAAGTCTGACGGACGCCGACCACGTGACATTTACCGACAGCTTAGTCAACCGGCCTCAGTCGCAGCGGTCGGCAGCTGCCGCCGGATATGGCCGCCGCTCCACCGGCACCCCACCGCCTCCTCACCGCCTCCGAATATGACCGCCGCTCCACCGGCACCCCACCGCCTCCTCACCGCCTCCGGATATGGCCGCCGCTCCACCGGCACCCCACCGCCTCCTCACCGCCTCCGGATATGACCGCCGCTCCACCGGCACCCCACGGCCTCCTCACCGCCGCCGCACCACCGCCCCACGGCCACTTCACCATCGCCCCACCGCCTTCTCACTGCCGCTCCACCGCCGTCGCACCGCCGCCGCACCACCGCCCCACGGCCACTCCACCATCGCCCCCTCACTGCCGCTCCACCGCCGTCGCACCGCCGCCCCACCGCCGCCGCACCACCGCCCCACCGCCGCTCCCGCTCCACGGCCGTCCCACCGCCACTCCACGAGCGACAGTTAGTACAGCCGGCCAGCCAGCTATGGATTAACTGAATGGAGGCATCGGTGTGGCGGCTCAGAGGCTGATACCCGTGCCGCACTGCGCACTGACAACTGTCCAACCTGCATGGCGCCTTAACGAACGTAAGTCGCTGTTTGAAATACGGCAGGTATTTATGAGATTGCAGAGCGTAAGCTGTTAAATCGCCCGACCCACCGCTGGCAACGCTTGGACATGTGTCCTCCTCTCAAATTGAAACACGACCGCTTATGTTTGACGACCTTCTTCAGCCGGATGGAACTGGTGTTCGTCGGCGCACCCATGCTCGCTTAGCTGCTGATGAGGATGGGTCTTAGGACCACCTCCCACCTTCAAGAGCGGCTCGTCTCCCGTCCACGAAACTCAGCCCACTGCACAACATACACACATACACTACATATACTACATACACCACATGCATCACATGCACTACATGCACTGCATACATTACATAGGTGGGTGCAGGTAGGAGTGCTGGGCACCACCCCTCTCTTCCAGCTAATACTATGCTCAGCCAAGTATTTCGCGCCATATATCTCGTGAAAAATGAGCGTGCATGGCTGCCTTATGGCCGAACCGATCGATTGGGACCACAGCGCTGTGCCATTGCAGATGGCTCGTCTAACTTCCTCAGCACTCCGGCGGCAGAGTCGGTTAACTGGTGGGCATTACAGTGGGTCATGGAGTGGCGTTTGTATATCTAGGTCCAATAACGAGAAGGTCATGGATGGGCTTCGTCCAAAAAAACACGATATTAAATTTTGCAATTTATTAAAATGAAAATCCATGGTGGGCCGTCCCTGTAAAATCTATCGGCGCGATGTGCGTTGCAGTCTCCATCGGTGGCGCTCCGGTGTCTGGCGGCCAGCACCAGGCGAGCTCATTGGCATCGAGCCGGACGGCCGGCCGTCGGCATCTAGTGCCATATTATGGGCAGAGGAGATATTCATAGGCGAAATAATTGAAGAGCAAGATAATAACAAGAACCAAGACACTCGATATTATTATACGTATGCCCAAAATATTGGAATTTTGCTTACTGCCTGGGAGAAAACCATTGAGTCATCGTTTTTAGTTCATTTATTTCGATTCTGTGTCATTGATCATGTCGAAAATGCATGCACATAGATATTAGCAGGATAAATATGCTTCGTTTTATCATCGAAGCTGACCTATCAAGCATAAAATAATGCGAAATCTCCCATAATAAAAAGTACCTCAGCAAAGCTCCGACTTCAGCACAGAGACAATGCTCCCGTGACTTTCTTCACCCTCCTTTCCCAGCCGGCAAAATCAAATGAACAACGTATGGCGACGAATTTATGCGGGGAACGAAAGAAGGAACAGAGGAGACGGGCCCATCTACAGTTCCAAGATTGTGACTGTACAGTCAATGCCGCTGGACAACGTTGAAGCGCGGCCATGTCAAGGCACCCTAGTGTCGTTTCATTGACCACAGTTTGAAGAGTAGCGTCCTCGCCCCTGCCACAGCGATCTTGCGGCGCTTTTACAGCTTGATGGTAGAGCCGACCTTCGAATGCTATGCGCCGCACACTGTGCAGTGCAGGACCGGTGGCAGTCAGTCGCGTGCAGGTGCACCATTTTTGGCAACCCGACACACTCGACTGGTCATGAATCAGTACCCACGACTCATGACCGGTCATCGGCCACCAATCAATGGAGTTTCCGCCGAGGTTTGGCAGCGATATGCGCGGAATCCCTTTGAAGTTAGCTGGGCGCCGAGGCGCCTGACTGTTACCTCGTACACCGCACGCGCCTTCCAGCTGCGTAATCCAGTCGGCTGGTGCTGGATACAACCCGGCGCATTCGAGACGATCCTGCCGGCCAGAGCCGTGTATCACTGCTAGGTGAACACTCGAACATGACACCGCCATGTGACATTAGAGCGCCAGGCTAGGCCAAGTTGTCTGCGCCTGTCGGCCAAGTTCTTAGGCCATGAGGTTGATCGGCCTCAGCGCGTGCGGAACATGCTGCCGCCCACCCCTGCGGCTCACCCCTAGCTCCATCAACAACATCATCATCGATAAGATCACGCACACGATCCTGCTCTAGCTCCGAACTGATCCTCTGGTTTCGTAGGACGTTTTCCAGCTCGGCAGCGTCCGAATCGAATTGCGTGTCGAGCATGGCCAGCCCAAGCTGCAGCTATCACGCCACACCTTTTGCCAGGCCTGGCGTAGTCCTCAAGCCTTCAGCTGCCGCCGTGTGCGAGCCTCCTGCGCCAAATCGATCGGTGCTACAGACCCACGAGATACCTCGCTGCTGGGCTCAGACTGCATCTCGCCCAGTCGAATGTAAGGTGCTACAGACCCACGAGATACCTCGCTGCTGGGCTCAGACTGCATCTCGCCCAGTCGAATGTAAGGTACTACAGACCCACGAGATACCGCGCTGCCGGCCTCAGACTGCATCTCGCCCAGTCGAACGTAAGGTGCTACAGACCCACGAGATACCTCGCTGCTGGGCTCAGACTGCATCTCGCCCAGTCGAATGTAAGGTGCTACAGACCCACGAGATACCGCGCTGCCGGCCTCAGACTGCATCTCGCCCAGTAGTGATGTAAGGCGCTCCTTACGAGCGGTGGCCGCTGCATCGCGTCGCGAAGTGATATCGAGTTGATAATATTTCAAAATGTTACTACTATTGTTGCATGTTGCATATTGTGTGCTTCAGTACCAATAACCAGTCAGTTGCTTCCGGGTGCAGTGATAGTGATGGGGACCAAATACATGTTTTATATAACAAACACACACACACACACATTTTACAAATACATTTGTATGGCGATGGATGGTGCTGGCGAGGACGGGTGGTAATGCGGAGTGCTGGAGAGGACGAGGGCGAGTGGCGATGGGAGCGCTGGCGAAGACGGGTGGGGACAGTCACCTAATGTCGCTGGTCAGAGTTTTATAAGTGTAATTTTGCATTTGTTTGGGAGGGGCAGCAATATTTCCGAACGATCGTGATCTTGTGTGCCCATCGGAAGATTATTCATGTTATGTGTGTGTGTGTGTGTGTGTGTGTGTGTGTGTGTGCGTGTTGTTATGTGTTAAATAAATAAACAAGCAAGCAAACAAATGGCTCAGACTGTATGCAAATTACGATTAGGTAATGTTTCGCTCAACAACAATATATTTCCATGTGCATGCCACTTGCAACTGATAGTACCTTTGGCCACCAACATCACGTGTGTGGAATTCTAGAGCACGCGACCTGCGCAGCATTTCCTACTGACGCGGGAGTCAGCTTTCTTTGACCATTTTAAGTAATGCCATTACCTATTCATACATGCGTTTCATTAGCATTCGTAGCCGCAGACCAGCTGGCAGCGGGCACACCGGCTGACTGGGTCGGACGACACGTGTAGTCCGGGTCACAGAGGACACACCGACACATGTGGCAGATGTCACACAGCGACACACCGACACATGTGGCAGATGCCACACAGCGACACACCGACACATGTGGCAGATGTCACACCGCGACACACCGACACATGTGGCAGATGTCACACAGCGACACACCGACACATGTGGCAGATGTCACACAGCGACACACCGACACATGTGGCAGATGTCACACCGCGACACACCGACACATGTGGCAGATGTCACACCGCGACACACCGACACATGTGGCAGATGTCACACAGCGACACACCGACACATGTGGCAGATGTCACACAGCGACACACAGACACGGCGACAACAGAACACACCGACACCGTGACAAACGGACCACACTGACACCTGTGACAAACGGAACACACTGACACCTGTGACAAACGGACCACACTGACACTTGTGACAAACGGAACACACTGACACCTGTGACAACTGTGGCGATCCGGGAGAGATCGGCCTGTAAAAAGGTAAATTAAAACGCCTTCCCCACAGGGTTATCTCATGCTACGAGGTGAGCGGTACCAGTTTCAGCTCAATCAGATCAACTGCTACATGGTTATTGCCTAGGACATCTTAGTGGCATTAGGGTGCATGGCTATGTTTAGCGAACTACATCTCCAAAAAGGAAAATAATGTAATTGGTCGATATGTTTACATTAGAGAGTTGGAATTGAACTGAGGAGCATCTCTGATGATTTGAATGTGTACTTCTTCGAATATTCATTCCGTGACTTCGTGATCTTAGGTCACGTCACCTGAACTTGAGATGATGGAAGTGAAAATTGTCCAGTGTTTATGTCGTGATTATCTTCCAGATGTGATCTCCGTATGTGGAAATATTTTGCAGACAGGTATTGTATGACAATGCATTATTTTCTTGTTTGCTGTTGTCTTGTTTGTCTCAATGGTTCTGTGGCTGTCGGCGGATGATCGGGCCTGGCTGATTATATGTTTTTTTTAATAAAAATAATCATGAGAAAGCACTGTCTGGACTTATTTAAGCGCCATAAAGCCGAGCTATTACTCATCATTCGAGGAGCGTCGCATGTGCTCGAGGAAGTGGTGAACGATACGAGGGTATGCAGAGGAATCCCGTGGTGTATGACCTGTCGCAAGGTCGTCACATAGGTGCCAGACAGTCTACCGTCACTGCCATCAGATACTGGACACGAGAGGACACATGACCACCTCCAGCCAGACAGTCTACCGTCACTGCCATCAGATACTGGTCACGAGAGGACACATGACCAGCTCCAGCCAGGCAGTGTACCGTCACTGCCATCAGATACTGGACACGAGAGGACACATGGCCAGCTCCAGCCAGACTGTCTACCGTCACTGCCATCAGATACTGGACACGAGAGGACACATGGCCAGCTCCAGCCAGACAGTCTACCGTCACTGTCATCAGATACTGGACACGAGAGGACACATGAACACTCCACCCAGCAACAAGCCTATGCTTAGCTGGATGGAGTTGTGGGAGGAGCCAAAGTAAACAAAATGAATTTGAAATTAGGAGTGCTCACTATCATCTGTCCACTAACCAGCTAACAATATAGTTTAGATCTTAACTTCTTGTTGGAATGGATCTAGGGCCAGTAATATGCCACCTTTGGGTATGACTATTTACAGCATTCTTTATTATTAGTTTTATTGCTCTAATGCCGGGTGCTTTGTATGCTTATTTATTTGTTTTCCATCTCTTAGCTGGGAGTGCCGCGACTTTACTGTTTATTTTATGGTGTTAACGTAAGGTGCTTGCAGTCGTTGGGTAAGAGGAGGGGTCACTACTGGTCACCTGATCTTGGGTGGCGGACCGTAAAAAAAATAAAAAATAAAAATAAAATATTTTTTTTAATGACCAGCTCCAGCCAGACAGTCTACCGTCACTGTCATCAGATACAGAACACGAGAGGACACATGGCCAGCTCCAGCCAGACAGTCTACCGTCACTGCCATCAGATACTGGACACGAGAGGACACATGGCCAGCTCCAGCCAGACAGTCTACCGTCACTACCATCAGATACTGGACACGAGAGGACACATGGCCAGCTCCAGCCAAGGAACAACAAAATAATCGTCCACAGAAGGAGCGGCGGTCACGTCTTTCAGCCTAAACACCATCACACCAGGGTGTGATGTGCATTTTTGGAATTGGTGGCAACGAGGAAGATGATGAGATGAAATCACCGGAGGAGATCTGCAATAAGCAGTTGATCACTACAGACCGGTGAAGACTGACTGATGTGTTTCACTCACGGGAATATTTCGTCCTCGTGCTGAGCGAAAGCATAGTTCGCTTAGCCAAGCACCGTGATATTTCAAAAACCGAAAGCCGCGCTTTCGGCGATCTGAGAGTTTGAGTTCCTCCCGGAGAGATGATAGTTGTCGGCGATTTTTCTGATAATTGTTCGCTCATTGTACAACATTTCCAGGGACGCCACCCAGGCCACAGTGTGTCGCCTATTGCACCACGCTTGTCGCCTATTGCGCACCCAGACTTGGACATAATTTATTGCTTTTCTGAGAGATGCGCGGCTGAATATGAAAGATGATTTAACTTCGTGAGCATTTCGTTTCGCCACCAGGGCTTCGACTTGAACAGTGATTGACACTTCTTTGGGGCATCGCATTAGAAGAATGCCTGTGATGGCATTGGGAGGAAGGCCAAGAAGGCTACGGCTAAAGAAATTATAACTTGTCAATATCACAACCGAATTTTAGCGGCACATGCGATGTTCGAATTTCTTGTCCGCAAGCTGATTTCAATCTTCCATTTCATCTTTGTTAGCAAAGAGAAAGTGCTGGAAGTTGCCGAGGCACTCTCCGGACGCTCCTCTTAGTCGTTGACCGTGAAATGGACCACGAGTTTGCGCATGTTTTCTACTGCCGATCTGTGTACCTTGACAAGTATGTGAAGTATCGGGAAAAGGGGGTAAGTACGGGCGTGGGAGAGGGAAGTGCCTTCGCCCCCCCCCCACCCACAACTTTGAAACGTTGGATGGGCTTAACATTGACGGCATGGGCGTTGCGTGGTCGACTTAAAATTATCCTTGCTCCCCTAACTTTGAGACAACTCCTGCGCCACCGCGCGGTAATTGCATCAACAAAACCTCTCATTCGAACAGATTGCTAGTACTTCAGAATAAATATTGAGATGAGCCCTGTCAAATAAAAAATTGCAAAAGTGGACCTTCCAATTGTTGCAATCTAGCGACGAAATTAGAAACGCAAACACTGTAGAAAAAATGGGGTTTCAACATCCGGAAGGTCGAGCGGGGCCGAGTTGGGCCGGATGGACTAAGGTCGCAAATCCACGAAGGTAGACACGCTTGAGGGAAGTCGAGGTAGCTCAGTCTGTGGGGCGTTCGACTCCTGGTCGTAAGATCACGAATTTGAATACAACAACCGAAAGGATTCATGAGATCACCGGCGATCAATCTGCGTGAGATGTGGCAAGATCACCCGCGATCAATCTGCGTGGGATGTGCCGAGGTCACTCGCAAGCAATCTGCGTGAGATGTCGCGACGCTAGAAGGACACCTGGCAGTGGGATGTGTCGCAAAACAACCCAATGCTCTTCTTCTTTTTCGCTTGAGCTTCGTCCTCGGTCGTAAATACGCGAAATAATCATCATCAGGTTCACGAACCTCGCCCTGTTCCATCAATTATCCTAGACAAGGCTAATGTCCAGCCAGAACCAAACGACTACATGTATGTATATATATATATATATATATATATATATATATATATATATATATATATATATATATATATATATATATATATATATATATATACCTGATATATACCTATGTGTGTGGGAGGTGCACCAGTGGCCATAGATAAAAGTATCGTGCCGCGAATTGAACCCGTTAACCGGTGTCACTGTGCAGCTCAGTTGGCCATACAGTGGGACGGCTGCCCAATAAAGAGGCCGCCATCTTTAACAACACCATCCGCGACAATCACCGTCTGCATAGCCGTCGTATTGCAGGGCGCTTGCAGGGCGCCTGTCTGCGCGTAATATGGTCCATGTATCACCATAGTCGGCGAGCCGGAGAGCCGCGAGACTCAGCAGATCGCTTTATACCGCGGCGCGTCTATGGCAGCCATATACACCGAGTACTGGGCGTGCTGTACTCGAGGCTGGCGATAAAACGCTGCCCAGCAGTGGAACGGCGTGTTCGGTCGGCCATGTATCCAGTGTGCCGACTGAGCTTCAAGGGCAGTTCCTCCCACACCGCGAGTGTGAATGGATCCTGAAGTACAGAAAAAGTTCAGCCGCAGCTTTATATATTGCAAAGTTCAGGCGGAAAGGTTTGCGTACATCAGGATGCAGCCGCGTGTCCATTGTTTCGGACACTGAGCTTGATGCTCAGTCAGCACACCCAACGTGTAAACGTGGGAGCTTGCAGTTGCACAGGCGAATATTGGCATGCATGGCATTGACTAGCCTATTTAGAAAACTTGCTACTTTTGTTTGCAGCAGCAGCAGCTCTCATCGGCCTGCACGGAGACCTGCACGGAGACCTGCACGGAGACCTGCACGGTGACCTGCACGGAGACCTGCACGGAGACCTGCACGGTGACCTGCACGGTGACAGGAGCCGGTAGCGATGTGTCTCGGCGGGACACGGTCATGGGCGTAAGACGAGGCGACCGGCATGGTGGTCCGCATAGTGACCTGCACGGTGGCCTGCACAGTGACCTGCACGGTAGCCTGCACAGTGACCTGCACGGTGGCCTGCACGGTGGCCTGCATGGGGACAGCAGCAGGGAGCAATGCGTCAGGGCTGGACACTATCACGGCCCTAGGAGGTGGCGACCGGCACAGGTGGCAGCTGCGTCCACGACTCTGGCCAATCTTAGCATCTGGCGTATAGAACCTGCATGTGCAGGTGACTATCTCAAAATGGCATGCGCCTCTTCCTCTCCCTCGCATCCTTTCGTCAACACACGGGGGAGAGCTCGGTCCCCGTCCCTGGTCACGGTGCTACATAGCTCGGTCCCCGTCCCTGGTCACGGTGCTACATATATCGGTCCCCGTCCCTGGTCACGGTGCTACATATCTCGGTCCCCGTCCCTGGTCATGGTGCTCCATAGCTCGGTCCCCGTCCCTGGTCACGGTGCTACATATCTCGGTCCCCGTCCCTGGTCACGGTGCTACATATATCGGTCCCCGTCCCTGGTCATGGTGCTACATAGCTCGGTCCCCGTCCCTGGTCACGGTGCTACATAGCTCGGTCCCCGTCCCTGGTCACGGTGCTACATATATCGGTCCCCGTCCCTGGTCATGGTGCTACATATCTCGGTCCCCGTCCCTGGTCATGGTGCTACATAGCTCGGTCCCCGTCCCTGGCCACGATGCTACATATCTCGGTCCCCCGTCCCTGGTCACAGTGCTACATATCTCGGTCCCCGTCCCTGGTCATGGTGCTCCATAGCTCGGTCCCCGTCCCTGGTCACGGTGCTACATATCTCGGTCCCCGTCCCTGGTCACGGTGCTACATATCTCGGTCCCCGTCCCTGGTCACGGTGCTCCATAGCTCGGTCCCCGTCCCTGGTCATGGTGCTCCATAGCTCGGTCCCCGTCCCTGGTCATGGTGCTACATATCTCGGTCCCCGTCCCTGGTCACGGTGCTACATATCTCGGTCCCCGTCCCTGGTCACGGTGCTCCATAGCTCGGTCCCCGTCCCTGGTCATGGTGCTCCATAGCTCGGTCCCCGTCCCTGGTCACGGTGCTACATATATCGGTCCCCGTCCCTGGTCATGGTGCTACATATCTCGGTCCCCGTCCCTGGTCACGGTGCTACATATCTCGGTCCCCGTCCCTGGTCATGGTGCTCCATAGCTCGGTCCCCGTCCCTGGTCATGGTGCTCCATAGCTCGGTCCCCGTCCCTGGTCATGGTGCTACATAGCTCGGTCCCCGTCCCTGGTCATGGTGCTCCATAGCTCGGTCCCCGTCCCTGGTCACGGTGCTACATATCTCGGTCCCCGTCCCTGGTCATGGTGCTCCATAGCTCGGTACCCGTCCCTGGTCATGGTGCTCCATAGCTCGGTCCCCGTCCCTGGTCACGGTGCTACGTATCTCGGTCCCCGTCCCTGGTCATGGTGCTCCATAGCTCGGTCCCCGTCCCTGGTCATGGTGCTCCATAGCTCGGTCCCCGTCCCTGGTCACGGTGCTACATATATCGGTCCCCGTCCCTGGTCATGGTGCTCCATAGCTCGGTCCCCGTCCCTGGTCATGGTGCTCCATAGCTCGGTCCCCGTCCCTGGTCACGGTGCTACATATATCGGTCCCCGTCCCTGGTCATGGTGCTCCATAGCTCGGTCCCCGTCCCTGGTCATGGTGCTACATAGCTCGGTACCCGTCCCTGGTCATGGTACTACAAAGCTCGGTCCCTGTCCCTGATCATGGTGCTACATAGCTCGGTCCCTGTCCCTGATCATGGTGCTACATAGCTCGGTTCCCGTCCCTGGCCACGGTGCTACATAGCTCAGGTCCCCGCCCCCACTTGACGGTGGTACACAGAGATGACAGGCCGGCGGGGTGACAGATGCGCAAACGGTCAACTCAAGATGGCTCGTAGGCAGCCGTCGGAAATTGGACGACCTCGACGGGGTCAGGAAGTGAGCCGCCTTCTTGTAGCATAACCCGGAGGTTTCCGATCACGTGACCTGAATATCTGACACGTCACCGACAGACTCAGCAATGCGCCACAAGGCGGTGCAGCCATCTACCACACCATCTCACTCTAAGTTCTCTCCATTGACAATGGTTGATGTGGTGGTGCTTAAGGTGTGGACAAGTGAGAGTAAATGACGCACAGATTCTTCCGCGCATATCGTGCCTTCATTTGCAAGTTTGGCAGCGTGTGCATACACTACCTTGAAGCTCACAGCATTTCATCAAAATGAACATATCGAAGGCATTTTCGCAAAGCTTATCACGTCCTGCAAATACGATGAACGTAAGCTCAGGCGCGCATCTGAGGAAAGAGGCTCCGCAGGTGTAGGGGAAAGTGAGGTCAGTTGAGCCTACAGGTAAGTTGAGCCCCCTCATTATCCGACCTCCTATTGTGTCACGAGAACTTATAAGCCAGCTGCCGGCGCTTCGAAGACATTGTCCATTTTTCGCTGGGCGGGGATTCGGCAATGGTAGATATCTGGCTAACCCGGAACAAAGATATGATTTTAAGGTCAGAAGTAATTTTTCCTTGACTTGGCGGTGTTTTTCTTTTTTCCTTAATTGGTATCAGGCAGGCTGCGGATCATAGCACACAATCGTAGGCATGTGCTTTCTCTTGATATCCACTCAAGCCACTTTGGTGTGGGATGATCAAGAGATGGGAAGTCATGTCTTATCTGAAGTGAGGTGGGTATGGGGCTAGTTGAGCAATCGCGACCGGGGAAAGATGAGCCGTGGATGAGCCGTGGCCTATTAATATGTTGCGAGCTGCTGATGTTTTTCTCATGAAACATGACATAAATTGGCATGAAATTCTTTTTCAGCCTATTGGTGTTGAACAGACCTTTATGTCATAAATTATGGTGTAGCAGTACCAAATAAAAGGTGGGTGAAAATCAAGATCGAAGTATATTACGCGGTATTTTGATAGCTTTCATGTTTTTCTACCAGAACACGTGAGGTGACAAAAAGTGACAATGGACAGTCTGCAACACTAAAAGTGACGCTTCCCATTAGTCGCAACAGCATTTGTTCACATCAATGAGGCTTGTGCTCAACTTACCCCACCACCAAGATCAACTTTCCCATGCCTGTTGTCAGTTGGGTCGAGGGCGATACGTCAGAATAACTAAAAATATAACTGATTTATAATTGTTTGATAAAAATCTTTACGCGACTCTTTGGGCCCAACATACCATCCTTTCAGAATATGGGCACAAATAATCCATCTGTTTCACCATATGCGCTTAAGGCCCTCTCAAGCAAAACTTGTCTCAACTTACCTCGATCCCACATACATTCACAAAACTCTGTGTGACGATGTCAAATGCATGCATACGTAACGTTAATAACCATTCCTTCCTGTAAAAGTGCACTGTTTTGCACCGTGCTCTTCAGCCGACATGTAGCCACACAAATAAAAATAATTTCTCTGAAAATAGTTCAATTCGGTTAAATATAGGCATCAAGGCATCGAAGAAACCACTTGCGCACCAGCTACCTTTGGCGGTGGCCAGGTAATACGTCAGTTCTTTCAAGCATTATTCCAGGACAGAAAAAGGAGAATACGAAATGTCTTTTGATAGCGATAAATACACTGCCCGGCATTATGTTCGCCTTGTCAAATTTTGTGATTCCTCCACATGAGGTAAACCGAAAACTATGTGAGATATGGTCCCATATCAACTCCTTGTAGAATAGCGCCAGTTTGTGTGTGATAGCTTCGTTCACTTCCTTCATCCGGTGACGTGTTGCACGTGTAGAATAGCACCAGTTTGTGTGTGATAGCTTCGTTCACTTCCTTCATCCGGTGACGTGTTGCACGTGTAGAATAGCGCCAGTTTGTGTGTGATAGCTTCGTTCACTTCCTTCATCCGGTGACGTGTTGCACGTGTAGAATAGCGCCAGTTTGTGTGTGATAGCTTCGTTCACTTCCTTCATCCGGTGACGTGTTGCACGTGTAGAATAGCGCCAGTTTGTGTGTGATAGCTTCGTTCACTTCCTTCATCCGGTGACGTGTTGCACGTGTAGAATAGCGCCAGTTTGTGTGTGATAGCTTGGTTCACTTCCTTCATCCGGTGACGTGTTGCACGTGTAGAATAGCGCCAGTTTGTGTGTGATAGCTTCGTTCACTTCCTTCATCCGGTGACGTGTTGCACGTGTAGAATAGCGCCAGTTTGTGTGTGATAGCTTCGTTCACTTCCTTCATCCGGTGACGTGTTGCACGTGTAGAATAGCGCCAGTTTGTGTGTGATAGCTTGGTTCACTTCCTTCATCCGGTGACGTGTTGCACGTGTAGAATAGCGCCAGTTTGTGTGTGATAGCTTCGTTCACTTCCTTCATCCGGTGACGTGTTGCACGTGTAGAATAGCGCCAGTTTGTTTGTGTGTGATAGCTTGGTTCACTTCCTTCATCCGGTGACGTGTTGCACGTGTAGAATAGCGCCAGTTTGTGTGTGATAGCTTGGTTCACTTCCTTCATCCGGTGACGTGTTGCACGTGTAGAATAGCGCCAGTTTGTGTGTGATAGCTTCGTTCACTTCCTTCATCCGGTGACGTGTTGCACGTGTAGAATAGCGCCAGTTTGTGTGTGATAGCTTCGTTCACTTCCTTCATCCGGTGACGTGTTGCACGTGTAGAATAGCGCCAGTTTGTGTGTGATAGCTTCGTTCACTTCCTTCATCCGGTGACGTGTTGCACGTGTAGAATAGCGCCAGTTTGTGTGTGATAGCTTCGTTCACTTCCTTCATCCGGTGACGTGTTGCACGTGTAGAATAGCGCCAGTTTGTGTGTGATAGCTTCGTTCACTTCCTTCATCCGGTGACGTGTTGCACGTGTAGAATAGCGCCAGTTTGTGTGTGATAGCTTCGTTCACTTCCTTCATCCGGTGACGTGTTGCACGTGCGTCATCCGGTGACGTGTTGCACGTGCGTCATCCGGTGACGTGTTGCACGTGCGTCATCCGGTGACGTGTTGCACGTGCGTCATCCGGGGACGTCACGTGAACATCGGAGGTGAGAGACTGGACGACTGTAGAGCAATTCAGTCCGCCGTACGTGCCCAACAGTAGAAAAGGCTAATTCCCTCCACTTATCGTGCCCGACACATTACTGGAGGACGAAATATACACGCGCACTGGAACGACAAATAATATTATAGCGTACATATATTCAAATTACCCGCCGAAACGTTGTCAGATTCAAGCCAACATTTGCCCTGAACGCAACACAATATTAGTGCAATCTAACATTTCAGTACATGCTAGCAATGGAATGCAAACTGGCGTTAAGAAAACAATAATATTGCTGTGCTAATTGATGTCTCATTGCGATCACTTACACCCCGATTTGCCCGGCATTCCCATACCTGGCAATCTCAGGTTGGCATTGGGAACTGCCTTAATTATTCACGGCTGTCTCGCCGATGCTATCGTTCCCGACGTCTCCATGCACCGGCGAGTGATCGGCCAGAATGTCAGTAACTTCCAGGTGGGCCAGACACCTGATGCACTGACCCAGCCGACACCTGATGCAGTGACCCAGACGACACCTGATGCAGTGACCCAGACGACATCTGATGCAGTGACCCAGACGACACCTGATGCAGTGACCCAGACGACATCTGATGCAGTGACCCAGACGACATCTGATGCAGTGACCCAGACGACACCTGATGCACTGACCCAGACGACATCTGATGCACTGACCCAGACGACACCTGATGCACTGACCCAGACGACACCTGATGCAGTGACCCAGACGACATCTGATGCAGTGACCCAGACGACACCTGATGCAGTGACCCAGACGACATCTGATGCAGTGACCCAGACGACACCTGAT
This sequence comes from Ashinkailepas kermadecensis, assembly GCA_034440615.1. Taxonomy (NCBI): domain Eukaryota; kingdom Metazoa; phylum Arthropoda; class Thecostraca; family Neolepadidae; genus Ashinkailepas; species Ashinkailepas kermadecensis. Next base: position 116,514 of record JAOTOM010004957.1, read on the forward strand.
GCAGTGACCCAGACGACACCTGATGCAGTGACCCAGACGACACCTGATGCACTGACCCAGACGACACCTGATGCACTGACCCAGACGACACCTGATGCACTGACCCAGACGACACCTGATGCACTGACCCAAACGACACCTGATGCAGTGACCCAGACGACACCTGATGCACTGACCCAGACGACACCTGATGCAGTGACCCAGACGGCACCTGATGCAGTGACCCAGACGACACCTGATGCAGTGACCCAGACGACATCTGATGCAGTGACCCAGACGACACCTGATGCAGTGACCCAGACGACACCTGATGCAGTGACCCAGACGACACCTGATGCAGTGACCCAAACGACACCTGATGCAGTGACCCAGACGACACCTGATGCACTGACCCAGACGACACCTGATGCAGTGACCCAGACGACATCTGATGCACTGACCGAGACGACACCTGATGCAGTGACCCAGACGACATCTGATGCAGTGACCCAGACGACACCTGATGCAGTGACCCAGACGACATCTGATGCACTGACCCAGACGACACCTGATGCAGTGACCCAGACGACACCTGATGCAGTGACCCAGACGACACCTGATGCAGTGACCCAGACGACACCTGATGCAGTGACCCAGACGACACCCGATGCAGTGACCCAGACGACATCTGATGCACTGACCCAGACGACACCTGATGCAGTGACCCAGACGACACCTGATGCAGAGACCCAGACGACACTTGATGCACTGACCCAGACGACACCTGATGCACTGACCCAGACGAGAACGGCGTGCCCTACCCACTGCGCCCCGTCCCGCTGGTTTCCTCACTCACACGAAGTGCTGCTGCAGGGGAGGAAGCGACCGTGACGCTGGCAGCACCTGTAAATGGCTTCAACAGTATCTTAGATACTGATACCGTGATACCACGGTGCGGATGGGCTGTCGTTACCAATGCCATTTATTTATTTATATCTAGCTATGTCGGCTATTCCTAACATATGGAGAACGTAATGCACCCTGTGCTGGTGTTGTCCTTGGCAATCTTGGTGCTGCGTTATAGTTACACACATGGTATTACGATTCTACCAACAGACGCGTATTCCAAGCCATCAGCTCATAACACGAATTAACCCTTTGATATATATATATATATATATATATATATAGCTTCAAAATCGCCCATTACCAAGCCACAATCGTCACACCATCAGCTGTAACCCCCACACAACAGGAGCTGAGTGATTTGCTGATTCAGACTCCCCAACCAGTCCTTATCATTAAATTCTTGGCTTTGAGTGGTGAAAATATCATTTTTTTTGGTTCATCCAATGCATTTTTGGTTGCTGAAGGGAGTCCCCTTCCCTTGGTTGCGCCTCTGGTCATGTTTATCCTGGCCAGTACAATTTCACAGCTTGCTAAGCATGCTTAGAGAGATTGTGTGAACCAGTGTTGCTGTACCCGTTGCTAACTAACATTTGACGCACCCTTCGCGACTCGAGATGCACGAGTAAGCAGGTAGAGCAGTGGACTACAGGCCCATAGGCGCACCGGAGGCCCCCCTCCCCATGAGACCAAAGTGCCCTTTTGGCCAAAAGTGCCCTTTGACCGAAAAGTGCCCTCTTGGCCGGAATGTCCCAAATTGAGCCCAAAAATCACCTGCCGTATGTGCCCCGCCTGTGCCAAAGGTGCCCTTTGGGCCCAAAACTGCCCTTTTGGCCTAAAAATGACATTCCCCTGTGCCCTTTCCTGTCTTATGCCTGTCCCAATTAGGTGCCCTTTTGATCTAAAAGTGCCCTGTGCCCTGCCCTGTACCCTGCCCTGTGCCTTGTGCTGTACCGTGAACTCTGCCCTGCCCTGTGTCCTGCCCTATGCCCTGCCTTTACTCATTTTTACTTTTACTTGTCCTTTTTACTTTTACATCAAAGGTAAGCGGGCAACCTTCATCTCACGACATAATGCATGCAGGCTGCATGTTTTTGGAAATATTATTGTAAATAGAAGGGTTCGGTGCTATAACATATAACGTGTCCCATGGAAAATTCACGCCCCCACCCCTACCCCCCGGTCAGCAAACCTTCCAGTGTGCCCCGGGCCGCAAAGTGTCCTTTTGTAGCCGGTCAAGTGCCCTTTTCGGTCCGGGCCCCCCCCCCATGGAAAAATCCTGGGTGCGCGCCTGACTACAGCTCGTCGGACGTATGACCAACTACGCTACGTTCATGGCCATCGGTACAGTCTCCGGCGCCGTTCATACATCGACCTAAATTAGTCGGCTTGCCGTACACATCGGTCAGAAACGAACCGCTATCACCGTCGACAAGTAGATCAGGAAAAGGAAGCTTGTTGCTGACATTCATCTCCCTGGTGAGCATTATTCTTTGGTCATTTGTCTATTCGCCCATATTTTACTTTTGATTGTATCTTGCATGGATTGCTTGCGAAAAAAAACATTTCAATGCACATATGAAAACCGCATTGAAATCAGGTGATGACCTGACTTGGACCCGCGCCAGTTCAGTTCCGGTATCGTAAGAACCTAGGACACAATTTGTACAAAATATGCACAAATGACGTAACCGAAGGTATGCCAAATTTCAAATCGATAATGCTAGCGGTCCAGGAATTTTCAAAGTCAAATATCTTGGGACAAATTGATCCTCCAGCATCAGCCACGCTCCATCATCCAGCATCAGCCACGCTATCCGCTGCTGCAACGTCAGTCGCCACGCAAAACACGTCGGTGCCGTACGTTGATTTATTGACACAGATACGTGCGCACCGCTCTGCACATGACACTTGTGCTATGGCTTTGTCCGGCCGACGGTGCGGTCCCGGCAGGACACAGCAGCTGTGTACGTGACCTCTGTGGCCCTGCCTCAGCTGACCCGTCCAGGTCAGCGCACAGTGGGGCCCACGGTGGCCGGGTAGCTGGCCGGAGGGCGGGGTGCCCGACTGCGGCAGGATGAAGCAGTAGCTGGTGAGCGGCCTCGGGTACCGTTAGTACGCAGACGACCGGTACCGTACGGCCGTGTCTAAGCTAGTCGACACGCCTGAGAACCTCCCGCCTGAACACGGCATTACCACAACACGACGAAGCGCATCTGGGACCAGCCAACACCTAAAACACGGCTGGATTGGAGACCGGACCGGAATGTTGGCGGCGCACTGGCGGCGGGATGGCTGTTCACATCGGCCGGCGTGGTGCCACAGCGGTCTGGTCGGCCCTCCACAATGGCGACACGAGCTAGCCCGCCATTTAGACCCAGCAACATGTTGACAGCCCGGTTACAATGTTCTACTGATGGTTATGCGGCCAGAGGCAGTGCGGTGTTGTGGGGGAAATCATAGGTTCGCCAATGAAAGTAGTGTTCAGTCCCACTGCAGGAAAACAGAGCAGACAAGCTTTGTCCTCGGTGAATAATGACTGCACAATGTTGAACAGCTGCACGGCAAACATAACACGTCAGATCTTGGCATAACTGTGACTTGGTCCGATAAAGGATACACGCACAAGCAAAATCACGAGAGGATCTTCGCACACTGCAAAAACTACTCGATTATGCACCACAACAATGACATCAAGCTGCTACACATCAAGTGAAACTGGCTATCAGGCGTTACAGGAACGCAGTCTCTATTCTACCGCGGCTAAATACCACACAGTACATGTGAACAGTCAAAACAAGGCCCAATGAAAGCCTGCGTCACGAGCGCTTGGTCGTTGTATACACGGGCTCGTCAGCGTCCCGCCTCGGCCGGTACCACCGGCCCCATGGCGTTCACCCAGCCGCCCCGCCAACCTCATTGTGTGTGCAATAACGATTAGAAGGCAAATCACGCCGACTGGTACATTTTTAAAGCCAGCGGTGTTGTTCGAAAAGCCATGCTACTGGCACGACACTGGAGACTACACGGCAGATGTTCCATACCAATGACACAGAGGGCAGCACCACACAACCACGGAGTAGGTGACGTTCACATGTGCCCACCACCTACGCCAGCGACACAGGGGGCAGCACCACACAACCACGGAGTAGGTGACGTTCACATGTGCCCACCACCTACGCCAACGACACAGGGGGCAGCACCACACAACCACGGAGTAGGTGACGTTCACATGTGCCCACCACCTACGCCAACGACACAGGGGGCAGCACCACACAACCACGGAGTAGGTGACGTTCACATGTGCCCACCACCTACGCCAGCGACACAGGGGGCAGCACCACACAACCACGGAGTAGGTGACGTTCACATGTGCCCACCACCTACGCCAACGACACAGGGGGCAGCACCACACAACCACGGAGTAGGTGACGTTCACATGTGCCCACCACCTACGCCAACGACACAGGGGGCAGCACCACACAACCACGGAGTAGGTGACGTTCACATGTGCCCACCACCTACGCCAACGACACAGGGGGCAGCACCACACAACCACGGAGTAGGTGACGTTCACATGTGCCCACCACCTACGCCAACGACACAGAGGGCAGCACCACACAACCACGGAGTAGGTGACGTTCACATGTGCCCACCACCTACGCCAACGACACAGGGGGCAGCACCACACAACCACGGAGTAGGTGATGTTCACATGTGCCCACCACCTACGCCAACGACACAGGGGGCAGCACCACACAACCACGGAGTAGGTGACGTTCACATGTGCCCACCACCTACGCCAACGACACAGGGGGCAGCACCACACAACCACGGAGTAGGTGACGTTCACATGTGCCCACCACCTACGCCAACGACACAGGGGGCAGCACCACACAACCAGGGAGTAGGTGACGTTCACATGTGCCCACCACCTACGCCAACGACACAGGGGGCAGCACCACACAACCACGGAGTAGGTGACGTTCACATGTGCCCACCACCTACGCCAACGACACAGGGGGCAGCACCACACAACCAGGGAGTAGGTGACGTTCACATGTGCCCACCACCTACGCATCGACCATCTCGCCTGAAGTCGGTACCGGGCACACGACCGATAGGGCAGACGTCGGGTGGGTTACCGCCGGTCGGACGTGACCGTGGCGAGATGTCAACACTCACGGCACTTCTCGTCCACAACACTGAGCCAACGTTTCCTACCGTGCATCTGGAGCCGTGCTGAGCACCCCGTCTGCTGCATAGCAATAACGAATTATCACTAATGTGGATGTCGCTGTATCCAATAACAACTTCAGCACATTCACAACAGCTAAAGCTATGTGTGTGTGGGGGGGGGGGAGGGAATCGTGTAATGGTTGGCGCGACCGTCTCAAATCGAAGGGCTTCCGGTTCGAGGCCAGCGAACGGCACGAGTTTTCCGCTCTCCGCGGTCAATTCGCGAATCGTGACGCTGTATAGCCAACCGGCTGAGTGCGGTGTAAGAGAACTCGAGATTCTTGAATCACATAAAATAACTATTGCTAACGTGTCTATTGCTTGCTATAAATTTATAATGTGCTAACGTGCAGTTGGTGGGTAGGGACAGAACCCAAATGATCCTGGAAGACCGATGCTATCAACCACAGTACTCGAACCGCCCAACCTCGTTGATCTCGTTTTCTTCCATGTTAATACATCGCGTAACTGATACGCGAGTGTGATATTGCTTGCAATGATAACGATAACTACTCAGCTAATATCGGCCGGCTGCTGCCATGGTACCGGATTCAGCAGCCCATCCAGCCCTCAGCAGAGACCTGTGAGCGGACGCCAGCGGCTCAGGTACCCAGCGTGCAGCACAAGACAACACCATGTCCCGCACCGGCCACACAGCTGGGACACGCAGGGCCGCAGGTCGCTCGCCCGCCCGTCCGAAAGGTACCGACTCTCCTCTCGCCCCTCACCTCATCATCAGATCATCTCAACTCATCTAACCTGGCACTGAGTCTCGCCTGCAGGTGGCACTCATGCGAATTTGACCAGATAGTAAATCAGCAGGGCAAACAGGGCCGCCGCCCACCACCCAGCACGCCACCAGGGCTGGGTCAGATGCATGTCACCTGGGTCAGAGGCACGTCACCTGGGTCAGAGGCACGCCGACCGGGTCAGAGGAACGCCACCTGGATCAGAGGCACGCCGTCTGGGCCAGAGGCACGCCACCTGGGTCAGATGCACGTCACCTGGGTCAGAGGCACGTCACCTGGGTCAGAGGCACGCCGTCTGGGCCAGAGGCACGCCACCTGGGTCAGATGCACGTCACCTGGGTCAGAGGCACGTCACCTGGGTCAGAGGCACGCCGTCTGGGCGCCAGAGGCACGCCACCTGGGTCAGATGCACGTCACCTGGGTCAGAGGCACGTCACCTGGGTCAGAGGCACGTCACCTGGGTCAGAGGCACGCCACCTGGGTCAGATGCACGTCACCTGGGTCAGAGGCACGTCACCTGGGTCAGAGGCACGCCGTCTGGGCCAGAGGCACGCCACCTGGGTCAGAGGCACGTCACCTGGGTCAGAGGCACGTCACCTGGGTCAGAGGCACGTCACCTGGGTCAGAGGCACGTCACCTGGGTCAGAGGCACGCCGTCTGGGCGCCAGAGGCACGAGTGCCGACCTGCGGCGGGCACAACGACGATGTGCTCGCCAGACACTTCGCCAGACAACCCAGACACCAACCGCCGCCAGACAGCACTTGGCTCGGCAGCACCAGTTCCGCCAGCTCCGGGGCACAGGTCGCTCCGGGGCCACGCCGACTCCGCACAACACAATACTGGCCGGCTCCACACAGCCAAACACAACTCTCGCCAGCTAGCTTCAGCTCCACAACCCACAGTACTCGTGACCCGCGACCCGCCAGCTCAGACGCGGCGTACCGCATGGCTCTACAGCGCGTGCCATCCGGTCGACATCCAGCGAAATAAACAGCAATCGATATGGCTGGGCGGCGGCAGACCAGCGCTGCCCGGCGGCAGACCAGCGCTGCCCGGCGGCAGACCAGCGCTGCTCGCCAGCAGACCAGTGCTGCCCGCCAGCAGACCAGTGCTGCCCGCCAGCAGACCAGTGCTGCTCGGCGGCAGACCAGCGCTGCTCGGCGGCAGACCAGCGCTGCCCGGCGGCAGACCAGCGCTGCTCGGCGGCAGACCAGCGCTGCCCGGCGGCAGACCCGGGCTGCTCGGCGGCAGACCAGCGCTGCTCGCCAGCAGACCAGTGCCCAGCTATGCACGGCCTGTCCCGGTGGGCGGGGCGGCAGACCCGGGCTGACCGGCGGCAGACCAGTGCTGCTCGCCAGCAGACCAGCGCTGCTCGCCAGCAGACCAGTGCCCAGCTATGCACGGCCTGTCCCGGTGGGCGGGGCGGCAGACCCGGGCTGACTTGCGGGACGTCTAGTAGGCAGGCGTCGTCACCTGTTGGACGCTCTGCTGACCGGCCATCGTCCGGTCCGTCCGCCATGCGTGGAACAGGAGGAACGCGTCGATGCCGTACAGTACCATGGCGATGTAGCCGAAAAACTGCCGACACAGCGAGACGGTCACACTTCAGCGTAACACAGTGCGCGTGTCACTAACATGACCACGGGCACACCGTAGATAACTGTACGAATTGTAACGAATTGTGCCTGTCTTATTTAACTGAGCTATATTTATGCGATTGCTTCTATTGAAGAATTGAGATTCACTCAGGTAAGGCTTAGTTAACCCTCGCTTAACGACATCATTTCGCCGTCTTCCTCTACCGAGGGGGGGGGGGGCTGCCACCCCACTTCCTCACCATTTTCGCCCCTGGTTGAGCTGGGTGCATGACACAAGAACCGGTGTATGTTGGACACAAGTTCTTTCTAATGACAGAACCTACCACAACCGCTCACCTATTGGGTCAAACAAAAGATAAGAGATTTCGACGCAACTTGATTTTTTTATGCAATGCACCATCACGTTAAGAGAATCACGCAAAATGCCCAAAATCGGCGCATGGATGCAGACACAGACATGATCTATCGGTTGACATGACGTAAATCCTCATCCAATCATCAGATAATCGCCAAGGGTCGCAATCGAGGTGGAGGTCGCCAAAGTCGAATTAAACGTACCCCTGACCAAATATAGTTATAACTCGGCAGAGCAAGCATGAAACGAACACCCAGCACGCTTGTAAGTAGCATCACAGCAGGGTAAATGCGGCATAAATGTGCTTTAAGATTTGGGAGGGTAGGCATTTATCTCTTCTGTAAAGTGAAGAAATATGTATGAATGTCATGTCAGTAGTACCAGGTATACTCTTGTTCTCGGGAGCAGAGTCAAATACTTGTTTCCAAACAGAACATAGGAAATTTGAAGATGGTTAAAAAAGTAATCAAATGCTCATATATTGATCCAAAGCAAAATCACAAAATGTTCAGAAATATCTCGGGCATGGTCCTTCTTCGGAGACAGAGCAAACGTACAGCTATTTTAGGCACAAGACTTGTAGCAAATGCGTTATGCATCAAGCCTTCTACTGATACTGACGAAATTATTTTACATATCATCTAAGTAAAAAATTCGACCACATTTAAATGCCGACATAACAATAGACATTGTAGCAAGTACATGTGATTGGGACCCTAACAGCGTAAGAATGTTGGCGGTCTCCTACCTTTATGTATGAGTACATCAGTGATACGTCATCTTCTACCACACTATAATTGTGCGTGTGTGTGGGTGAAAGAGTGTGTAAGTGAGTGAGTGAGTGAGTGAGTGAGTGAGTGAGTGAGCGAGTGAGTGAGTGATTAAGTAAGTGAGTGAGTGAGTGCACGAATGGGTTAGTGAGTGAATTACTGGGTGAATGATGGGGTGAGCGATTGTGCCAGTGGCTGATTACGGAGTGAATAAGTAGGTGAGTGCAGGTGGCATATGTAGTGTCTTGCTATATGGGGAACTGATTTATGAGGGTTCATGAAGCTACCATTGCGCTTAGGGGTGACTTTTTGGTTTCTGATTTAAATGGATACGCTGTAAAGGCCCAATCGCATGCACTTGCTACAATGCTACGTCGATATTTAAATATGGTCGATACTTAGACTTGGATGTTATGTAAAATCCTTTCGTCAGTATTAGTAGAACGCCTGATGCATAAAGCATGTGCTACAAATATTGTGCGTAAAATGTCTCTGGACCATCTCCAAATAAGGGTCAAGCGCGAAATACATCAGACCATTTTGCGATTTTGTGTTCAATCAGTATGTACATTCATTTGAATACTTTTCATAAGCATCTTTAATTTAGCAATGCTCAGTACAGCTCTCCGCAGCATAAGGACCTAGTTGAGTAGATATCACAATCGTAGGTACCCACCCATCTACCCACCTTCACAGACAGGCAGGCACAATTGTAGGTGCCTACACATCTACCCACCTTCACAGGCAGGCAGGCACAATTGTAGGTGCCTACACATCTACCCACCTTCACAGGCAGACAGGCACAATTGTAGGTACCCACCCATCTACCCACCTTCACAGGAAGACAGGCATTTGGGTAAATCGTTATAGAAGATGTCCAAGAAGGCAGTATCTAAGTAGATGTTAGATACCACCTGGTGCTTGGCATTGGGTGATTCACATTTGGCTGAGGTCAGTAGCCTGGAGCAGTGGTAGCGGTAGTCGGCTACCTCAGCAACAACCTCAACAGCTAGCTACCTTCCCAAGGTAGCTTCCCGCTACCTGGAGCAGTGGTAGCGGTAGTCGGCTACCTCAGCAACAACCTCAACAGCTAGCTACCTTTCCAAGCCTAAAGTCACAACGACTACGTGTAACGTAGGTATCTAACGCCCATTTTGGAGAATAGCATGAGGTTAGGATTGAGATATCATGGAGCATGTTATATCAACAGGACATTTTTCCTTTTCCACTCAGTTGCACTTGAGGAAGGGGTACTTGTAACCCACATAAAAGACACGTACGCTCAAAAAGGGCACTTGCGCCAAGGACAGGTGCACCTATAAATAAAGACAAAAACGTATTCACTTTGAAGGGACACCTATATCCACAGAATCTTTAACTTGGCGATTTGATATTGAACATGGTTTAACACGCGCACCGGAGGAACCCCCACTAAACGCGAACCGGGGGAGGGGGATTTCGCACTCCCGCTGAGATCTCCGAAACTACTGAAGCCAGGAACACAACATTTTAAGGAGAGATCACGGCTGTAGTGAACTCTGCAGTATGAATTCGATAACCCTAGGTCAATGCCGTCAAGGGTCAAACGAGGTCGACCGGCACGCAGCGCCACCACACCGACGAAACCTTTGTGACCTTGAACCCAAGGCGTCCGGTGGGTGGGCTCAGCATAGAGGAAAACTGGTGCATCTGATTACAACCAAGTTAGGAGGCAGGCAAAAAGGTCGATTCCGAGGTCATAGCATGACAAATAGAGGCAATTACGGAAACACGGCTCCATCAAATTCGTAGTTTGCTGGAGCTAGAGTTTCCCGACAATTAGGTGCGAGAAAGGCCAGGGCACGCAGTTGGACTACGGACAGGGCTATAAGCGTGCCAGGGAGCTGATGAAGGCAGATAACCCAGTATATGGTGCTTAGAAGTGCACTACAGAGGGCAGGACACTAAGGAGGGCACCAGAGCTAAATCAGACGGAAGCGATCTCCTGGCGCAGGCCATGCATCTGCACGGCAATGCACTGACAATCAAACAGACGTGCTATAGGGAAAAGGAAGTGCTACCCAATAGACAAAGTCAGAGGACTCCATAGCACCACCCAAAGGCTGGGAAGCACTAGTGCTGTCCACTGTGTATATGAAACACATGCCCTGTATGTCAGAGTGGCGATGCCAGAGGGAGCTGATGAAGGCAGATCACCCAGTATAGGGTGCTTAGGAGTGCACTACTGATCCACATGCTCGTCAGCAGAACCAGATGCGCTTAGCACTGCATTCCGCCGTACCGCATGCCCACATACACACTCTGCCGTACTTGCAACTCACACACTCTGCCGTACCGCATGCCCGCATACTCACACACTCTGCCGTACGCCCTACATTCCGCCGTACCGCTGCCCACATACTCACACACTCTGCCGTACCGCTTGCCCGCATACTCACACATTCCGCCGTACCGCATGCCCACATACTCACACACTCTGCCGTACCGCTTGCCCACATACTCACACATTCCGCCGTACCGCATGCCCGCATACTCACACATTCCGCCGTACCGCATGCCCGCATACTCACACACTCTGCCGTACCGCATGCCCGCATACTCACACATTCCGCCGTACCGCATGCCCACATACACACTCTGCCGTACCGCTTGCCCGCATACTCACACATTCCGCCGTACCGCATGCCCACATACTCACACACTCTGCCGTACCGCTTGCCCGCATACTCACACATTCCGCCGTACCGCATGCCCGCATACTCACACATTCCGCCGTACCGCATGCCCGCATACTCACACATTCCGCCGTACCGCATGCCCACATACACACTCTGCCGTACCGCTTGCCCGCATACTCACACATTCCGCCGTACCGCATGCCCGCATACTCACACATTCCGCCGTACCGCATGCCCGCATACTCACACACTCTGCCGTACCGCATGCCCGCATACTCACACACTCTGCCGTACCGCATGCCCGCATAACTCTGCCGTACCGCATGCCCGCATACTCACACATTCCGCCGTACCGCATGCCCGCATACTCACACACTCTGCCGTACCGCTTGCCCGCATACTCACACATTCCGCCGTACCGCATGCCCACATACTCACACACTCTGCCGTACCGCTTGCCCGCATACTCACACATTCCGCCGTACCGCTGCCCGCTATCCGCATGCCCGCATACTCACACTCTGCCGTACCGCATGCCCGAACACATTCCGCGTACCGCATGCCCACAACTCTGCCGTACCGCTTGCCCGCATACTCACACATTCCGCCGTACCGCATGCCCACATACTCACACACTCTGCCGTACCGCTTGCCCGCATACTCACACATTCCGCCGTACCGCATGCCCGCATACTCACACATTCCGCCGTACCGCATGCCCGCATACCACACATTCCGCCGTACCGCATGCCCACATACACACTCTGCCGTACCGCTTGCCCGCATACTCACACATTCCGCCGTACCGCATGCCCACATACTCACACACTCTGCCGTACCGCTTGCCCGCATACTCACACATTCCGCCGTACCGCATGCCCGCATACTCACACATTCCGCCGTACCGCATGCCCGCATACTCACACATTCCGCCGTACCGCATGCCCGCATACTCACACATTCCGCCGTACCGCATGCCCGCATACTCACACAGCGGTGAACCTAGCATGCCTTAATATGTTGTCACGTAATGTTTTTCATACGCTACCTCCTCCATCCAGCTCTTGCACATATCAGGGACGCTTTGGCCACCATGACCTCAACACCCATATCAAACTTCAACGCCTGGGTCATATTAGTACCGCGCGGTTCTAGTAACTACTACCGTGCGAACTTGTTGGCGAAACACACATGAACCTGCGTGAAAATAATATCCCTATCGCTCAGTTGCCTGCGATCGTAAATCTGTCTTTCATAACATTGCATCACGCAAAGTAGGATGCAAATCTGCATGTTCTTTGACATCCAATGAAACGTGTTGCTCATAGGATTCTTCAATGATAATACACGAGGTGCATAACCGATCCTTGGTTGTTTCTGCACAAGTACGCGAACATTACTAACGGACTTCAAGTAGAAAATGCACCTTAACACTCATGCCAGTCGTGTTTGGTATCTTATGCATTATCTTTTACCACACCCACTTCAGGTTTGAGTATAGATAACAGATTACTCCAGCATAACATTAATATACACTACTATTTGCCAATAGTATGCAATACCTTGCAATACCCATGACGCTGAAATTTTGAACACCTGGGGATAAACCCAAAAGGCACCATTGCCACAATATTATACAGCAAACTGGGCGGTAACATACAGTAACGCGGCAGATACCATATGGAAAGAAGACATTCATTCGGGGGGAGGGCCCAGCGCTATTCAGCATCAAGGCCTGGTCAAACCGTAGCTGCCAAGTTCGAAGTCTGGCCAGACAAAATGTCAGAGCTGGAAGAAAGTAAAATGGAGCAGGTCTCCAGCAAATCCGATGAACCGTAATCGTCCAACCACAGGGCAATCAGACATCAAACCGGGGTACATTTGAACACAGTCATCGGTTGTTTGGTCTTACCATTGGAGTAATCAGGCGTGCAAACAAAACAGGGTAGGAAAGACCTGTTTTTGTGAGACATGTGCCTTCGAAAGCATGCGCTTACCCCAGTGGCGATGAGGGGCTCCTGGTACATATAGCTGCTGCCGTGTACCATGTACTTACCCCAGCGGCGATGAGGGGCTCCTGGTACATATAGCTGCTGCCGTGTACGATGTACCTACCCCAGCGGCGATGAGGGGCTCCTGGTACATATAGCTGCTGCCGTGTACCATGTACTTACCCCAGCGGCGATGAGAGGCTCCTGGTACATATAGCTGCTGCCGTGCACGATGCAAGCAGTGGAGGCCGCGAAGAAGAAGAAACACCAGATGGCAGAGTAGACCATCTCCTGCAAAGCAGTAGTTACCAGCATGAACGAATCATTCCATTCCAGGATTTCTTTCGGCTCACTTCGCAGGCCGCTGGCGCCCAAACATGTCCAGATTTGGGTGGAAAAGGCACCCAGCTGGGAACGTCTTCGACTCCCACCGCACGATACCATCAGTAATTTGTCACTCCCACCTTGTCCTGTGTTTGTAGTAAAAGGCAATCAAAGCGAACAAATCAACGAATCAGGGAATGTAACATTGAAAAAGTTTGTTGTTACCACTGACTCCATGCCACACTTTATTTTGAGTTGCAAATGCAGCATTACAGTTGTCTATATTAATTTTCCATTATTTCCGCGCGTCTTTAACATATATATTTTCCACTTCAATCTCCGTATAAGCTTCGTGCCGAAAATATTTTTCGGCACGAAGAATATTCCACTTACATTATCTGCTCACACGCAAATCTTCGTGTGAGCAGATAATCGTACACGCAAAACTTTGAACAAACAAAACTTCACATCCGAAAAAATCGCACAACCAAAACTTCGCATGTACAAATCTTCGTAGATGAAAATCTTCGCTTGCGCAAAACGTTGCACGCTTATATTCGTATCACATTTATTTGCTAACACAAATGTACGTACGTTAATCTTCATACGTGTATACCTTCGTACGGACAAATTCTCCGAGGAAATCATCGCATGCGTAAGCCGTCTTGCGGGCAAAATTCGTACGTAGACCTCCGTATGTCAACCGCGTGTCACAAATTATGGGCAGATCCAGGAAATTTCATCGGGAGGGGCACTCGTCTATGGGCCGTCACTTCTCCGGAGGAGTACCACTCGGCGATACGACTTCGAGGGGAAAGCATTCGGACCTCAGCGCTGAAAAAAAATATGTGGGGAGAGCATTTCGGCCTTCAACCGCCGCCGCTTTCCCAATTAGAGGGACGCTGCTGTGATACAATTATCCGGGTCATGCCAGCCACCCGGCGATCGCGTGACAAATAAGGCCGCATACAGCCGATGTTCACAGAAACTGTGTATTTCCACTACTTAACTATCGGAGTGTGAGGGTCAATTCCAGCCCACGGTCAGCTCCGATGTTTTCAGAGCTGATTCACAAGCCAGTGAAGATATCGCTTCGAGGCTCCAGACACCACTGGCTGGCGCCGACAGCTCAACAGCGCACGCCACGTGTCAACAGGAGTAAAGGCCCTCAGGGTGGTTAGGCCGCTAGGCTAGCTGGCCTGATAGAGTCGCCAGGCTAGAACAGGCGCCAGTCTGGCCACGTCACTACCACAGTGCCATATTAAGACGTACATTGAATCTGTTATCGTTACCGTGCAACATAGTCCAAAACCAAACGTGACCGCATATATAGGTGATCATAGAAAATTGCACAAAAAACTTGAATAGTGACATTACGTCATGCCACAAGGTGCAATCGAGACTTTAACTCGTGTCTTTGTGCCGGACTTTGTTCTAAGTGACATTTTTCAACCACAGAAAATAGGTAATGAATGGCACATTGCTTCCTCTAATGGCGCGCCAAGTTTCAGACAATACCAGGTAGGTCAGGTCACCGACATATCACCTGGAATTTCCCGAGAGTGTTCGTATCGCAGGCGCTCCGGATGCTAATATATGGAACATTACGACGTAGAAATGGCCGAATCACGGTTACAAGGGCAATTAGCTACAGTGATGTTGTCTATGAGGTGATCTGATGTATGCGAAGGTTTTCGTACAAATATTTGCACACAAAGATTTGTGCGTGCGAAGATCTGTGATACAAATTTTGTATGCGAGAATTTGCCATGCGAAGATTTACATTGGGAAGTTTACGTGTAAGAAGTTTAGCACATACGAACCTTTGCAAGTAGAAGAGAGTATGAAGATTCGCTATGTGAAGGTTTACATACGGGGATTTGAGTACGAAGGTGTGTGGACGAAGTTTTACGTGCGAAGATTTGCAATGCGAAGATTTGGAACACCAAGTGTTGTGATACCGAGTATTTTTTCCGGACACTGTCATGCCCAGCCGAGCCCAAATTCCGCTACGCAGTCAGATAACAAAGCGAACATATCAACTTCCCACCCACCATACTACCCAGTGGAGCTGCGTCAGCTACCTCCCCGCCTACCCACCATACCACCCAGTGGATCTGCGTAAACTACCTCCCCGCCCACCCACCATACCACCCAGTGGAGCTGCGTCAGCTACCTCCCCGCCCACCCACCATACCACCCAGTGGATCTGCGTAAGCTACTTCCCCGCCCACCCACCATACCACCCAGTGGATCTGCGTAAACTACCTCCCCGCCCACCCACCATACCACCCAGTGGATCTGCGTAAGCTACTTCCCCGCCCACCCACCATACCACCCAGTGGAGCTGTGTCCGCTACCTCCCCGCCCACCCACCATACCACCCAGTGGATCTGCGTAAGCTACTTCCCCGCCCACCCACCATACCACCCAGTGGAGCTGTGTCCGCTACCTCCCCGCCCACCCACCATACCACCCAGTGGATCTGCGTAAGCTACTTCCCCGCCCACCCACCATACCACCCAGTGGAGCTGTGTCCGCTACCTCCCCACCCACCCACCATACTACCCAGTGGAGCTGCGTCAGCTACCTCCCCACCTACCCACCATACCACCCAGTGGAGCTGTGTCCGCTACCTCCCCACCCACCCACCATACCACCCAGTGGAGCTGCGTCAGCTACCTCCCCACCTACCCACCATACCACCCAGTGGAGCTGCGTCAGCTACCTCCTCACCTACCCACCACAACACCCAGTGGAGCTGCGCCAGCCACCTCTATGTCCACCCACAAAACCACCCCACATAACCACCTGCACGGTCGCATGGTGTTATCCACCGAACCAACCGACACCTGGCAATGGCATCTTGTCATCCACCGAACCACCCGACTGTCACATCGTGTTATCCACCGAAACGCCCGACCGTCACAAAACACAATGGTCATGCAGCGGTCGCATAGCACGCAGCCCGACACCAGCACCAGTCACAGGCACACGCAGCACAGACACCAGCACCAGCGCCAGTCCGGGCCACTCACCACCTGGGTCACTGGCAAGCGCGAGGCGAACTTCTCGCGCAAATGGAATATGTAGAGCAAGGCCTGAATAATGGCGATCACTATGCCGGTGCTGGCGACGAATTCGAAGAAGCTCGCCTGGGCGACGTGCGTGTTAAACGCACACGCCACACAGATGTTGCCGATCAGGCAGACCAGCTGAAACAGGCGCGCGCAATTACACATACGTAGCTCCAGTGTTGCTCAAAACACAGACCAGCTGAAACAGGCGCGCGCACAATTATATATACGTAGCTCCAGTGTCGACAACGGGGCAGACCAGCTGACACAAGCTCTAAGCTACTCAGATCCACAGTATTAGGAACAGCTCTTAGTTGCACATGCCATATAAAAAAACACAGTATATTGGTATTCGAAAACTGTAAGGATAACCTATTTTATGGTACGGGAAGCTTGAATTGAGGCTGTGACTTATTGTTTGTTTGTTTATTGTGGTACATGGACGCATCGATTGCGGTGGTCATGCAGCGAGGCTGTATCTTAGATGCCCTCGGGACGTTATTAACTCTTCTTGAGAAGTGCATCGTCTAAAATGCGGGTCACCATTTACTTCGATAGCACCTGAATATGATGTATACATAGATGTTATATCCGTGAGGTTTGCCTGCTCTTGGCTTCGATGAGTGCTTGTAGTTCCAGGGGTTCCGGTTCATGACATTTCGACCCGCAAAATCACATTTTTGTTTGTGGTTATCCACGAACACCTGATCATGATAGAATTACAAGCCTTTGGGGGAAACATGGTAATGGCCACCGAGTTATAGCTTTGTTACGGGGTGTCGTTCTCCAGAAATTATTGATGTGACACAGATGTGTAGCCAGGCATAGGCCGTGGATGGAACAGGTCCTGCAAAGGGAGCCTAACCCACCACACATATTTTTGGAGCCTCTGGATTTCGTGCACTTTCATGTTTTCGAACCGGTCAATCTTGCTTATCCTAACAAGCTGCTTAACTTGTTCGACTACTCTAAGGTAGCTCGATGCGATATGCTTAGCACATACTGACTAAAGTTACTGCGTTTCAACCACTTCCATCACTTTTAGGCACTTCAAATCACCAATCCATCAAATCACCGAGACACGAACTACTCAGGTTAGATGGCGTCGCCTGACATCATCACAATTGTCATAATCATAATTGTAGATGATAATCATCACTGATACATGTTTGTTACCCCGCATCAATGATAAAACGCCCATTTCAAAAGCGTCAATTGCATGCGTTCGTGGCAGTTGTCATTTTACGGTGCACTCAGCAGCTGAGGCCATATGGCGTCGCCTGCCTCTCACCCTGGCAGGAAGGGTCGGCATCACGAATAATCTGACCCCATACCTCTGGCATGCCAGACAATCAGCTTGACCACTGAGCTACCGACGCCCAGCAGCTATCGCATGCAGAAATAAGGTAATGTGTATTACTCAAGTACATTTATATTGGTATTTACACTTAAAAGGTTTTGTTCCTCACATCGCCTACGAATCGCACCGATGGCAAATGTCTTCAATGACTAGTTGGATATGCAGATGCGCTCCAGAATGTGCCAGTAAACATGTAGCGGAACTAAGATTGTTGTCCCAGCAGCCCCGTCTTCATCTGCCGATGTGGGCAGCATTGGCATGGGCTGCAGTTCACTTTACTAGCTGAGAAAACGTCCGTCACTACCAATCTCCTACGAGAAGAAACTTGTTGGGACCAAATTTAGTCACATTAGCACACATTCTCCACGGTATATATTGTAGTAGGTGTCCCAGTATGGGGTACGTCCGGCAGTCGGGTTCACACGTGTGTAGGCGAGTACTGGAGCGGCAGCCGAGTTTTGTCATCCAGAGGATTATCATAACCGGAAGATCATCATCTCCGTTTTCCTGCTGTATTGTTAAATCACGCTGTTTGACCACTGTATTTGATATTGCAACGTATATTATTTGAAGAGTGTCAAACGTTCATTTGGCCATACCAAAGGATTTTATCGCATGGAAAACGGAAATAAAATAATTCTGATTAAGTGGCTCAACATTTCCATCTCGAAATCCAAGGCTCGAAATATATAAATCGAACCCTGGTGCAGGTGGAAGTACTCAGACAAACACGATCTAGCGGCCCTTCATGGTTGTTTTCCGATGTCTTGGTCAGTAAGGGATCCTTTGTCACTTCAGGCGATATTCCACACGGTAGCTAAACGTTACAATGCTATTACCGATACCGATGTCGATAACTGATTAGCTAACGGGGGCCGGCCAGCACTAGCCAGTGTCCAAAAGAAGCATTCGCAGTTTGAAATATATTCCCGCTCGCCGGCAGCGACAAAACAGCACATTGGCAACATGCAGTACGGCGTAGAACAGTTAACCCACTGAACGCTGGACAAATAAAATGAGAACCGAATGACTTGGACCAGCAGTGTAAGCCACTTCCGCTGCCTCGTGGATTCACACATTCACACTTTTAGTAACGACTAATAATGAAGCATATCGGCCACCTCACCTGCAATATTAAGGAGCAGGTACGCAGGACCCGGATCGTCAGCGCCTATGGAATTGAGGTCTGATCGAGGATTTGGACTTGACTGCTGTTCTGATTGAGGCCGCTGGTTGAGGTCATGGCTCGGGCTGAGGTGCGGTGCAGGTTGAGCGCGTGGCTTGATCCGAGGTGCAGGTTGAGGGAGAGGCTCGGGCCGAGGTGCAGGATCAGCTACGGGTTGTCTGAAGGAAACAGTGACATGGCTGTGGTATCCACATTACAGTCGAGGACGGTTACAGGACAGGATATGGTACGGGGTGATTGAAGCATGTTGTGGTGCAATGTTGTGACAGGATATGGTACGGGGTGATTGAAGCATGTTGTGGTGCAATGTTGTGACAGGATATGGTATGGGGTGATTGAAGCATGTTGTGGTGCAATGTTGTGACAGGATATGGTATGGGGTGATTGAAGCATGTTGTGGTGCAATGTTGTGACAGGGTATGGTACGGGGTGATTGAAGCATGTTGTGGTGCAATGTTGTGACAGGATATGGTATGGGGTGATTGAAGCATGTTGTGGTGCAATGTTGTGACAGGGTATGGTATGGGGTGATTGAAGCATGTTGTGGTGCAATCTGAATCAGTCTGTGATATTACATCTGAATTAGTCCAGAACGATGGCAATGCAAATTCACATTGTAAACTCCGACATATATAACTTAAGCTACTTAGGCTTCCCAGCATAAAATGACCTGAACGACTTGCTAACATTATGCAATCACTTTTTAAAACCATCAATCAACATGTTCGTGGATGCCAATTAGGATAGGGTAAATGGGGATCAACATGGTGGTTTCGGTTTTTAAAAATGGCTTCGGATACAATGCTCTATCGCTGGCATTTATTTATATCAGAATCCAACAGTTATGCTGAACCAGGGTGTCCTCAAACACAAGCATATTTTTATCCCAAAAATGTTGAAATTCAACGGCTTGCCCTGCAACGCCACCGGACGACCGGACAGGGGTGGTTCCTTATTTTGGTGAACAATGCCCTGCTTATTACATGTCTCAAGTGAAATTAAAGGGGAAATTTCCAGAGGTGGTAATCACCTTCTTCACTCTACCATTTCCCCAGCCCCCTCCTGGTAAGAGAGCTGACAAAATGCTGTTAGGAGACGTGGATTAAACATCAGCATTTGTAATGAATATTTTCCACGACATATTGCATTGCCCAAATCTGACGATGGTTTCCCAATATTCGATACAGACCCATAAATCTGACGATGGTTTCCCAATATTCGATACAGACCCATAAAACCATGCATTGTCACATCTCCTTACCATTTCTGCAAACTTCAATATGACTTCCTTTGTTTTTATCATTCCTTTGTCAAAGAAAACTGATTTGGTTGCATTGTTTGTTGCATCCCTGGCGGCAGAACCAGCCTCCTGGGCGATGTATCCTTCAGGTATACCCTTCTCCATGTTTGGAAACCTGAAAAGTAACACACTCCATAATGCATGCTCTCGAGATTCACCGCTACACATCTGTCACAGCTTGCAATAAAATAACACTAAGGCGCTATACTTTCTGTCGTGAATGAAGACAACAGAAGGGTCAAGACAGCTCTGGATCTATACTCGATGCAAAGTTAGCATTAGTTCCATAGCAAGCATTAAATATTCTGAACGTAAAATTCATTGGTAACCCGGAGTCCAAGCAGAAGTCTCCACCAAGACCATCCGTGATCCATGTATCAGTCCCGAACATACTTTGTATTTCTTTGCATTACCAGTTCCCAACTTCACCATGATGTACCCAGTTCACCATTATATCATTGCAACTAGTGTCCTCCCTAAAATTACACTGCATTCAAATACAACAATGGCCACAAATCCCACCGCACCAACTCTGACATATATGCCATCACTATTTTGCCCACAATTTCAGTTATCCATGTTTCAAACAGAGTTTGAAACTCAGCAGGCAAAGAAGTATATTCTGTCACTCAGTGATTTGAATCACACTTAACTGGTACAAACCGGGAAAATGGCACAAAATAGTTCAATGCAGCATAGCATGTTGTGAGAAGCATCACGTTAAATGATAACCATGGTTGTGGCTACCTGCACTATATTCTACACAGCATGCAGAATATCAATTTGTTTTACTGTGACATATAAAAAAAAGTTTCAGAATGGTAATTAATAGGCAATAAAATATGGTTATAGACAAATTAGTGACGTTTGAGATTCCATATAAATTTTCTCATAATTTATCACCATGTTTGTAGGAACATCTAACTTTAGACCTGCAAAGAATATATGCCAAGGCTCCTAGTGTAGCATGACATGCTTGTTTGTTGTCATTCGGTAATTTGGCTGACTGCCGGCTAGGCCACCAGACAGAGAGAAAGGTGCATCCCAGGGAAGGGGCACCCCCCCCCCCCCAGCGCCGTCCATCAAAATAATCCTAACAGTACTGCCTGTCATAGCTGTTGTGCGCGAAGGACGGCGCCGTGTTTTCCTCATTGAGATTGCATAATGTGGGAAGAGTGAGGCACCACACGACAAAGGTGATGATTTCTATGGCGAGCGTCAGGCACTGGTGTTTAGTCTGGTGCTTGGGTCAGACTGAAAACGGCATTCTCACAAAGCAGAAGTTGTGAAATCCCCCCCCCCACACTCCAAGACACACCGCTAGTACTATGAAAAGAAGATTTGGTTGTTCATGCCCAACAAGCTAGGGAGGGATACTTACCTGCCAACAGTGTTCCACAGGAGGACAACAGAGGACTAGTCCCGATAACGACGATGGACTGACGTCAGGCGGTGCCACCAGAGGATCGAGCGCGTGAACACAGCTGCCACCGGCGGCCAACGTCAAGCGACCACGTCCCAGTGTCGCTGAAACAAATACAACGGTGATATCAGCCAGGGTATTGACCCCATCGTTGCAAATGGAAGTTGGAGGCTCTATCTACCACTGGGCTACTGACCAGGAACCGTTGGGTGAGAATCTAATTACTCCATAGATGGAGGGAAGGAGGTCGATTCAATTATGCATGTGACTTCTTTACGTGTTTATGCAGGAATTCATCTATATTTTTACGAGAAAGTTAACTACTATACAACTATGGCAACAAAATTTACTTTTGCTATTCCAAGGTGTTCATTGCAAGCATTGAAGCTTAGACTGAAAATCGCTGACGACGACAAAAAGGCAGAATATATTGCGTTCGCCAGTAGTGCTTTGCACGACACAAGGAGTAACAATGCAGAGCGATGCAGTGAGATGAGACCGGCTCGAGAACATGACGTCAAGGAGCCGCGGGGCTCAGCAAAATCGAATAGCAAATCCTATCCAGAATGAGTCTTTACTAAAGTGAGAGTGATGGTAAAGGGTAGTAGAGGTGTCGCTACTGCGGATCAGCTGTCTCAGATCTGCACCACTACATCATGGATCGCCCTGATACATGTCTTTCTCGGATGGGAGTGCAGAGGACACATCATACAGGTCGCAGCATCGACTGCCATCCCGCGTCCATCGCCGCCTCGACTGTCGTCCCGCGTCCATCGCCGCCCCGGCTACAGTCCCGCGTCCATCGCCGCCCCGGCTACCGTCCCGCGTACATCTCCGCCTCGACTGTCGTCCCGCGTCCATCGCCGCCTCGACTACAGTCCCGCGTCCATCGCCGCCTCGACTACAGTCCCGCGTCCATCGCCGCCCCGGCTACAGTCCCGCGTCCATCGCCGCCTCGACTACAGTCCCGCGTCCATCGCCGCCTCGACTACAGTCCCGCGTCCATCGCCGCCCCGGCTACAGTCCCGCGTCCATCGCCGCCTCGACTACAGTCCCGCGTCCATCGCCGCCCCGGCTACAGTCCCGCGTCCATCGCCGCCTCGACTACAGTCCCGCGTCCATCGCCGCCTCGACTACAGTCCCGCGTCCATCGCCGCCCCGGCTACAGTCCCGCGTCCATCGCCGCCTGGACTGTCGTCCCGCGTCCATCGCCGCCTCGACTGTCGTCCCGCGTCCATCGCCGCCTCGACTGTCGTCCCGCGTCCATCGCCGCCTCGACTGTCGTCCCGCGTCCATCGCCGCCTCGACTGTCGTCCCGCGTCCATCGCCGCCCCGGCTACAGTCCCGCGTCCATCGCCGCCTCGACTACAGTCCCGCGTCCATCGCCGCCCCGGCTACAGTCCCGCGTCCATCGCCGCCTCGACTACAGTCCCGCGTCCATCGCCGCCCCGGCTACAGTCCCGCGTCCATCGCCGCCTCGACTGTCGTCCCGCGTCCATCGCCGCCTCGACTACAGTCCCGCGTCCATCGCCGCCTCGACTACAGTCCCGCGTCCATCGCCGCCTCGACTACAGTCCCGCGTCCATCGCCGCCTCGACTACAGTCCCGCGTCCATCGCCGCCCCGGCTACAGTCCCGCGTCCATCGCCGCCTCGACTGTCGTCCCGCGTCCATCGCCGCCTCGACTGTCGTCCCGCGTCCATCGCCGCCCCGGCTACAGTCCCGCGTCCATCGCCGCCTCGGCTGTCGTCCCACGTCCATCGCCGCCTCGACTACAGTCCCGCGTCCATCGCCGCCTCGACTACAGTCCCGCGTCCATCGCCGCCTCGACTACAGTCCCGCGTCCATCGCCGCCCCGGCTACAGTCCCGCGTCCATCGCCGCCTCGACTGTCGTCCCACGTCCATCGCCGCCCCGGCTACAGTCCCGCGTCCATCGCCGCCTCGACTGTCGTCCCGCGTCCATCGCCGCCCCGGCTACAGTCCCGCGTCCATCGCCGCCTCGACTACAGTCCCGCGTCCATCGCCGCCTCGACTACAGTCCCGCGTCCATCGCCGCCCCGGCTACAGTCCCGCGTCCATCGCCGCCTCGACTACAGTCCCGCGTCCATCGCCGCCTCGACTACAGTCCCGCGTCCATCGCCGCCTCGACTACAGTCCCGCGTCCATCGCCGCCCCGGCTACAGTCCCGCGTCCATCGCCGCCTCGACTACAGTCCCGCGTCCATCGCCGCCTCGACTACAGTCCCGCGTCCATCGCCGCCTCGACTACAGTCCCGCGTCCATCGCCGCCTCGACTACAGTCCCGCGTCCATCGCCGCCCCGGCTACAGTCCCGCGTCCATCGCCGCCTCGACTACAGTCCCGCGTCCATCGCCGCCCCGGCTACAGTCCCGCGTCCATCGCCGCCTCGACTGTCGTCCCGCGTCCATCGCCGCCCCGGCTACAGTCCCGCGTCCATCGCCGCCCCGGCTACCGTCCCGCGTACATCTCCGCCTCGACTACAGTCCCGCGTCCATCGCCGCCTCGACTGTCGTCCCGCGTCCATCGCCGCCCCGGCTACAGTCCCGCGTCCATCGCCGCCTCGACTACAGTCCCGCGTCCATCGCCGCCTCGACTACAGTCCCGCGTCCATCGCCGCCTCGACTGTCGTCCCGCGTCCATCGCCGCCTCGACTGTCGTCCCGCGTCCATCGCCGCCTCGACTGTCGTCCCACGTCCATCGCCGCCTCCATCCATCCATTTCCTGCGCAAATGCTTACTCTTTTTGGTTTGTGAGCAAAATAACACCAACAAGGGACTTTGAGTTAGGCAATATTATATAAGAAGTAATGTTTAAAAATAAAGTAAAAATCAACAAACCTTAACATAACCCTCCCTTGGATAAAAACAACTTCCCAAATGTGCTTAGAAAAATTGCAAACAATTTCTTTTCTCAAAATATTGCAAAGAAAAATGCCTAACCAAAACTAACTGAACAAGGTTACCTGCTTTTGAAGAAAAACATTTTCCAAGTTTGTCTTCCATTTAAAGAAAACATCTTTTTTAAAATTCCAACTAAACAACAATCAAACCTAACCAAACGAAACAAACCACTTTGCTTGCTTTATGGGGATAACATGTGTGTAAAACTTGTCTTGTGAACACCTTAAAGAACAATAATACTTAGTTATTTGAGTTTTAGGGTGCCTCGACCAAACAAAGAACAATAGAACAATAATACTGAAATGAGTGGTCACATCATCTTAATCACATTCAAACATGTTCATTGGAAAAAGGTAAATACATAGAAGAAGCCTCTTGGCCAATTTTCAGTTTTAAAAATGTCTTTGGTGCTCTCTGATGTGATGTGAATGAATTTGAAATACATTTATATGGAAAATGAGGACTTTTCAAGATATGTGCAGTTCCAGTTGAAGTGTTTATTTATCAATACATACATAGTTCACTACAAAAAGAAATCAAATTCATTCAAATAGCTTCAAAAACAGACCCAAAAAAATATGGTGAATTTGCAGCTTAAGGTAATTTTTGATGTCTTGCAATTTCTCTTTTTAATGCAGTTTATGAATGCGCTTGACATGATGTGACCACTCATTTCCTCTGCAAATGTATACTTTTAGTTGGCAGGCACAATAACACCCAATAAGTCACTTGGAGTTCAGTAATATAGCATAAAAAGTAATGTGGAAAAAATGTAGCATAACCTAACCTAACCTTCAATGCAGGAAATACAATTATTTTTTTATGGAAAATATCCAAACATGTTTTTTCTAAGAATTTCAAGCAAACAAAAAAAACCTAACCTTTTTTAACAGTTGAGTTTTTGAACAGAACAGTTTTTGAAGATTTTTCCATTTTCAAAAAGGAAAACTTTTCTAACTTACAACAAAAGCCTAACCTAACTCTACTCCATTGGTTTGCTTCATGGAGGTAAAATGTGTATGACTTGTCTCATGGTTACCTTAAACTACAACCATACCTTTTTGACAAGACAGATACTTGTTATTCACCTTTCCTCAACAAAATATGGAAAAAGTGAAAGAGGGAATTTGTGTTTGGGTAGTGTAGTACCTAAGTAATGAAGAATAATGCAAAATTGCAAAGTAAAAGCTTAAACTAACCTACTTATGTTTAGCCACCTAGAACCTATTGTTGGATTGTCTAAAGCCTATTGATGACATAGTGTCAATGCTAAGTTGTGTGATTTGAAATTGTGAAAATCTTCCTTACATGCAATTTCTCAAAGGAATGGTAGAGTGAAGAAGTTGCTAGGTGGAGAAACCTAAGTTTGGTTGGGTGAGATAAGTGGTGTGATTTGAAATAGTGAATATCTTGCTCACAATGTTTTTCCAAAGAAATGGCAAAGGAATAAGTTGCTAGGGAAGCTTTGCCAAATCCAGTCAATACAATTTTTATCTAATTTGTGCTCAGAAGCTTCATCCATAGAAATACCTGGAAAATCCAAGAATGCATAAAATACTTTAAAACATTTACCTTTTAAAATTCCCAAATTTGGACAAGCTAAAAAGCAATATTTATAAACTTTCTTAATTACAAAATTAACTTAAGACCATAAGGAAGTGACCTCCAATATTTTGTTTTGTCTTGACACCAGCATTTTTTAGTGGCTACTAATAAATTACACCACAATGGCTACAGTGAAGTAATCCTGCACCACATTGTGTTCGGAATACGGTACACCCCACCATTGTTTTAAAGTTGCTCCCTGCAAGTGGTTAGAGGATTTGATTGAAAGAAACTGTTTGAATATGGATAGCTTGTTCATTTTTGTGTTCAGTAAACAGTACAATTACTGGTTTGGCCATACAGAAGCAGCAGTAGAGCTAGTCGTTGCATGTCTTAAGTGTTCGGAAACACCCCGTTCCCCTAGCTGAGCGAATTTGGACAGTTATCTCCAAACCAGTTATCCATGAATGTGAAGACTGGACAGTATTCGAAAAATGATCAAAGAAAAATATAATTTTCGACAACTAATCATAGCACAAACCAATAAAGGAGAACACTTTCATTACCAACCCAGCTTACCTCCCACAGATATCGAACGGAGAATATCGAAGCCTTCCCCGCGTAAACACGGGTGGTTTTTTATACTGTCATGTATGATGCGCCATGAACGCACCGCAGTTTTCCTGCCATATTTTGCTACCAACTCTAACGATGGGAAATCTTCGTGGGCAGAGAAGGATGATGCAAAGAAAAAATAATGTAAAGCCCACTTCGAGATTGCTTCGGATAACCACCATTTATTGTTTTCAACTCTTCTGAATAAATTAGGCAGGCTATTTTACTTTCCGAATTGTACCATTGTTTTGGTTTTCATACCTTTTGGGTACTAGAAATTCGCTTAAAAATAAACATGCAAATTTTGCATCCAAAATATGTTATCGGTTTCTCAGGCTCAGGTTCTCAGGCTGTTGACGTCTTGTTCGCATCCCATTTATCCATCCTGCATGTCATCTTGACTTTACTTTGCTGCCTGGAGTGGTCTTTGGTTTCTCGAGTTTGTGGGAAAGGGAACCACAACAAAGCTTGAGGAACCTCCCCGGTACTTTTAGGCGCCAGTATGTTGATGTTGTTTGGTCCCCCACGACCTCCACCACCCATCTCCAGCCGGCTTGGTGCTGTGTGCACTACTCTCAATTACAAGTATTTATATGTTGCGCGATGTTAAAATTGTGTGAGCACCACATAGACAAGTGAATGACACTCGCTATATTGCTAATTAATCAACAAGAATCAATAAATTGCATTACAAAATGAATAAGCATCTACTTTTCAGTGGTTTTCAATGGCTTGTCCCGGTTGGGCTCCTTGTGCAAATAGTCGGGACAAGTTAAGTAGGAAACTGTGGGACCGTTCGGGCCCACAGCTCTGCCGTTGGGCCCCCAGCCCTCCCCATCCCCCGATTTTGCCCGACTGTTGGCCCAAATAATTTGGATGCAATTAAGTGCCCTTGAGAAGCTGTGCCCTTGCATATTAGCATGATGCAAAATGCTTCTTTGCGCCCTGAATTAGCTTAAACCTTTTAGGCCATGATTCCTCTTGCCCTCTTGTATGCCTCCATTCCCACTCATTTCCCATGCCCTCCAAGTGTCATCTGGCCAAGTCATCAGGCCTTAGTGCCCTCTGTTCTCTTACGGTCTTCCCTCCTACAAATGCCCTCCAGCTCCTTCCAGGTGCCCTCTGACCCTTGGTGCCCTGCCCCGGTCCATTTCCAAGTGCCACCTGTTCCTTTGCTCCCCTGCCGCTTAGTGCCATTCAGCCTGTTTCAATTAGCCTCGGTGTCTGCTGAGTGCCCTTTTCCCATTTTAGCGTCTTCCAGTCTCAGGAGGATCCTTCGGCATCGATGGAAAGGACGTGCCCCCTGTACCCTTCCAGCTGCCTGTGCCGCCGTCTAGGTGCGAAGTCGTGTTGATTTTGACCTCTGGGATACTGGATTCTGATAGATTGTCATCCCTATTATATGACGTCAAGGAACGTTCATGACGACTAGCTTACTCTTTGATGGAAATGAAAATTTTGAAGTTTGACAATTTTGAAAGAATCTTGAAGCTGATCGCCCGATGTAGGAACATTGCCTGAAGCGCTCGAGACCGCCGCGTCACCCACATGTGATGTACACTGTGCAGGTAAGAAAAGAATGTCAATACCGATCTGGCTACCTCCGTCGGTTGCTATCAAACTCGAACTAGTGCCCTGGAATCGCAGTGTGGTCAATTCCACTCAGCCACCTAAGGGATGCGTCAATATGAAGCGGAATAGGAACTTGTTTATTCTAGACAAGTTATCCATGCCAGATATTTACCTGTTCGTTGTATTCATCTTTCTAATACGTTGCCAAAAAGTTTCGATATTTGTTCACACTGGGACAAGAAAATGAAGCTTTCCCAGTGAACATGCAGACAGCGGCCCAACGTCGGCCCGATGTCGGACGCTAGCGGCCCGCTGTCGGCTGGGGAGTGAAATGTTGGACAGCGGCCCGACGTCGGCTGGCCGCTATTAATATGCTGAACTCAACCAGACATGAGATATTCCAGGCCAGTTTGCCGATGTCGGGCCGAGAGCGGCCCGATGTCGGTATGCCGCTTACGAGATGCCGAGCTCGCTCCGACACATGCCGACAGCGGGCCGACATCGGCATGCCTACTGGGTTATGTCTATAAAATTCCCTTCGATGTGCGAAGTGTATTTTTGGACCAGTGTCCTATTAGGCCAAAACGTGCCCTTTTGTGGTCCAAAAGTGCCCCATTTGATTCCAAAAAGTGTCCTATTTGATTTAAAAAAGTGTCCTATTTGATTTCAAAAAGTACCATTTTGGTCCTGAAAAATGCCCTCCTGGGGCATCCCAGTCAAAACTCCTTCAAAAATGCCCTGCAAATAGTGATATAATTTTGTGCAAGGTACCGCACGAAATAGGCGCCGGTGTCGAGCCCCAATGCACTCCCGCTGGTCCTTAAAGCTGCCTGGCGCACATTCCTTTTACTCATTCGCTCGCACTCGTTCGTCCCATCCACTCTCTTTATGAATGAACCAATTGGTCCCCAATTTAGGTCTCATCCCCCTCCCAGCGATGCACAAACGCGTGTAATGGTTGACCAGTACTCTATTTTGGATGTTATTTGGACCAAATCATTGAATTATTCGCTACCAATCATAGCTGGCCTCGTCATTATTGGTAGCGTTCCTCGCCTATGTAAGGTTTAAGTTTATGATGGGGCTCATTTACTAGCTCCGAGGCCTTATATAGGTGCTCTGGCATGAGCGTTGATTTCTGAAAATTATTGGGGAGTGCACAATACATGAAGGCAATGGGCGGGTCCAAAAGGATTGGGGGCACACTCCATAGGGTCCCATGCTAAACGTTGACATTATTGGGATGGGCAAAGCCAACACCGAGAGGGGCACTTGGCCCATCAACAATATATAAAGCACACCTCTGTGCTCTGGTATCTATGACCGACCTACCTAACAATAACAGCCGATACCTCGCCGGGCCTTATTCCCTGGAAGCGTGCGATCTGCTCTTCGTATCCAACGCGCCTGGTTCATAGAGGCCAGCGTGATTTTGCGGTCAAATAACCATATATTTAGAGCTAATTTAAAGCTAATAAAAAGAAGCGTTAATTCCATCGATCCATTTCGCAGTTGAAACTGTAACTAACGCAAGCTATATACACGAATATTAATGTTCAGCACAATGACTGTTTTGGCCTCTCACTGTCATTGCCCGGAGACGTTATTGGTTATTGGTTGGTCGGTTGGTCGTTATAGGACGGCTCGCAGGTCGGCTTACCCGCTTATCGATTTCGCCTTGCCTCAGCGAACGTGCCCCCCCCTCCCCTTCACCTTTCGAGATCCCAAATTTGGAGGGGCTACCCCGAGGGCAGGAGCGGCTTTCCTCGCCCCCAGAAGTCTTGTCTTCACCACCCTTTCTCCCCAGTCAGTTGTGCCTACCTATTCATCTGAAGGAGAACCTTGCCTTATTGAGGAGGAAAGGGCCGAGGCTGAGCAGATTTTCACGCGGTTAGTAGACCCGGACCCGGACCCGGACGACGTTCCCCGGTTTTTGCCCGAGGTCATTCTTCACCTCGGGCCCGTCGAATTTCGTGGGTCTGGCCATATCTGGGAGACCCTAGCCCGGAGGCGAAGACGGGTAGGCAGGGCCTTTCACCCGGACATTCACGGTGACCCTCACGGCGTGGCATTATGGTAAGTCTGCCCAGAGTGTTCCGGTGTCTAGGATGCCACCCCTTCTCTTTAAAAAAAGGGTATCAAATGTTGTCCCTATTCCCGAATCTGAGCACCGCTCTCTTTTCGAGACAGAAATTCGTGTACCTATATCTTTTCACCTGGCACGTGTGTGGTTTTAAGGGACGAGACCGCTATTTATCCTGGAGCGATGCCTTGTGTCCACACGGTCGAGTTTCACTACGGCTGAATTGGGAAAGGGGTGGTCATGCTAGCTGCCCACCTCCTGCTGATCACTTGCTATGCTGTTGCAGGGACGTCAACCAAGCTGCGTCGTTCTTGGACGAGTTTGGGGAAGCGTCCGCCGCCTGGCGTGGACACGCCGCCGGCACGTCGCCGCTGCCGCCTCTGCCCGACAGCGCCCTGGTGCAGACGGCGGCACGCACCTCCCGGCTGTCGCTCCAAGACCGGGCGACGCGCCTCCCCACCCCCCTGCTGGCCGATGGCGACCGGGCAGACCTCTTAGGCGACCTGGTGGCGGGCCAGGACACGGCCCGGGGGCCCAGGCTGCATCTCCCAGGCTGCCCTGCCCAGGCTGCATCTCCCAGGCTGCCCTGCCCAGGATGCATCTCTCCCAGAAACGGTGTTTCTATTGGTTGGTTCACGACCGGCCGGCGGGATATGCGTGGGGGTAATCATAAGGTCACGTCTTTATAGAATTGTAGATACGTCTGAGTCGTAGGATGGGCGGACAAGGGGGATGGGTACTGAGGGAATGCTCCCCCTCCCCTCCCATGGGAAGGTGGCGCCCCTCCGGCCGGGAAAGGGTGCCCCTGATTTCTATAAGCAAATATCTTGCGTGGCAATGTGAACAGAGTGGTTCCACCCGTAGTGATTGTCTTCACGCAGTTTAGAAACGGGTTCTGTGTCAAAGATGAAGTGTCATACATCCGCAATATTATCGGGGTATGGGACTTATGGGATCGATAAGCTTACACAATTCTTCAACGAGCTTAACGCATGCAACCCGTCGATTAATTTTACCATAGGCCACACTTACCCATCAGGCCGCTTAGCTTTCCTTGACACTCTAATCTGAGGACACCCATCAAGGTACTACACCGGGGAGTTATTTGTAAAACCGTGACCCACCAATTGTGCTGCACGTTGAATCCGCCCATTCAATGAGCATGGACAAGAATCGATTATAAGATCGCAGCTCATCCTCGCAATTACAGTCTCCTCTGGCACCACCAGTCACAGAAAGGAGCCTGAATCGTATAAAACAGTCGTAGATTGAGGACGGATATCCGATACATCTCGTTCGCCAGGTCGCTAGGACCTGCATGCTGAGTGAACATACGCCAAAATTGGGAAGTAAAATAGATGCGAGATGCAAAAATAATAATAGTGCAAAAAGTGGCATATAGATCCGCTTTCCATACATAAACGAATCACTTGTAAGTGTGGTCCCACCGTTAAGGAAAATTGGTACGATTGGCGTTATCTTCACCACAGTGCCCTTCTCGTAAACACTTTTTTCACACATGTCATTGCAGATTAGAATGCAAATATCTACAAAGAAAAGTCGTATATAAATGAACATGCACAATATGCGAAGACAACAAACAAAAGGCATTCTAGATAGGCAAAACCAAACATCTGATCCGTTATCGGTTTAATCAAGACCATGGAGATGCCCGCCAACGGAATTTTGATACCCCTGTCTGTGAACACATAGTTAGAGAGCACTTCAACATTAAGAATTATTGTGTTAATACAGCATTCAGAATAGAAATTCTTAGCACGAATCGCCACAACACTGACGTAAAAATTGATGTGTCTATTGACGTTCGTGACATGAAACCCACTCTGAACACCGTGGCCATCTCTTGGCCCCTAGTAAATATCACTGGCTGACATTTTTTTTTGTGTATAGGTGTGACACGCACATTACCAGTATAGCACCCGACCAACGTAGAAGGGCATGCTTCATTCAGTGGTATATGACGTGGGTAACTATGGAGGTGGAGTTTGTTAGCTTTATTTGTTTTTGTTTTACACGATTTTGGCAACCTATGTAAAACATTAAAAAAGGAAGTGCAATGTTGTCTTCGACGAGTGATTGTGGTCTTATGTGAGCGCTATATTTTACTCGTAATGCAATTTGATGCGCAAATGTTATACATGAACTGAATACGGCTTGCAGTCGAAAGCTTTCCGTTGTACTTTATATATTTTCCATCACACATTTGAAACATACATTGGCATGTTATCAACCAGTTTTGTAATTGGTACTCAAATGTGTAATACCTATGCCACAATATGAGATCTTAGGCTTAATTTTCTACTACCAATTAATTTTGTGCATTTGAAAGAAATAGGGCAATTTTTTATTGAACAATTCTTCAAAAATGATGCTTTGGTTGGTTATCACGGTTTCACATCAGGGTGCCGCTTTGTATGTTTTTTTGGAGGGTATTTGCCCCCCCCTCGATGTTGACCGTGCCCCCACAATAATTTCAACCTTTAACATGGGACCGTGTGGTATGCCCCATAATCCATTTGGGTACGCCCATTGCCTTCATATATTGTATCCACCCCAATCATTTTCAGAAACCTACATCTATGGTGCACCTATCACTCATCTTGCGACGAAATAAGTAATTACGAGGGGCACCAGCCTGGTTAGATTTTACCACGCCCATTTATCCACCCTGTACAACACTGCGTACAATGCGCCGTTCAGATTACTAAGAACCCCCCTTCGGGTCTTTCTTTAGCATGGTAGCACTGGGGGTCGTCGTCTTCCAGCTATGGTTGTGCCCCGTCCCATCCCCCAATCCCCATTGCTTCAGCATTGCTGGGGAACCAGGGTCTGGTTACCTCCGATGGAGATCATAGGTATAGGTTTCTGAAAATCATTGAGGGCACAATACATGAAGGCATTGGGAGCGGGCAAATGGATTGGGGAACATACCACATCGGCCCCATGTTAAATGTTGAAATTATTGTGGGGGCGGGGCAAGTTCCCATGTTGGCTAACCCACCACCAGAGGGAACAAGTACCCTCCCAAAAGCATATGAAGCTACACCCCTGATTGGTGGTCCCGCAGTCGCCAATGGACCCCTCTCCGCTGAAATTCCTTCGAAAAGCTCCTGGCCTGTGTGGTCTGGAATGGAATGTGTTTCAACATTTTTCTCTTTTACTCAGACCTCAGAGCAGTGACAAAAATCCGAACAGTTTTCTGATTGGGGGAGGGGAGGGGTAGGCCGCCACCGCGGCGTTGTCCCCTCAGTGGTCTTGGCTTAAAATAAGCCGTGGTGGTTTGTCCAACGCTGTCTTCAGCATGTCAATGTTGCTTTGGGGTGGTAGCTTCGTATGCTCTTGGGAGGACACTTGCCCCTCCCCCATGTTGGACATGCCCCCAAATAATTTCATCTTTTAACATGGGACCCTGTGTGATGCCCTCCAACACAACTGGGCCCTCACATTGCCTTCATGCATTGCACCCCCCAATAATTTTCAGAAACTTACGCCTATGGTGTTGCTGATCAGCTCTGACCTTGTCAGTCGCTGTTGGTGTTATTGGAGCATGTGCTGCAATGGCGCTCCCTCCTGTAGGTGCTTCGTAAGACGGCGAGATAGGGCAGTCGTCGTCATACCAAGGCAATCTAGGCCGGAATGTCTGCAATCTTCGTCAGGTCATGATACTTGTAGATTACATTGGTACGTTGGAGCTGCTGTTGGTTGGGTTGTCGGGCTCTATAGGCCTAACCAGACGGCCTAGGTGTCTCCTAAGCCATAGAACCGTACCTAGAACTTAAGTGCCGTTGGTGGCCAGCCGACCGGCCTGACACTGGCTCCGGGCGGAAGTTATGTAGTGAGATTCTGGATATGAAGATGAAAAATGCTCGTCATACAGAGATAGTCGTCATCAGAGATAATAACTTTACTTTTATTTGTGTTAACATAAGTAGAGGAGACCGGGTCTAGTTTATACACGGGAAGGGTGATACAACATTGGGGGTTATTTTGAACACAAAATTGGGGGCATCAGAACAGACCAAAGAAGCCAGGAAGAAGGGACTAAGAATGCTTGGGGGCAATAAATAGGAATGTATCATACAAAAGTGAGGAAGTCATCAGGAAGCTTTACTGTGCATATGTCAGGCCACATTTGGAATACTGTGTCCAAGCTTCGTCCCCTAGTTATGAAAAAGATTGTTGGCTTTTAGAGAGAGTACAAAAGAGGGCAACAAAAATGGTTAATGCATAAGCAAAAATGACATAAGCAACCTGGCATATGAGGAAAGATTGAAGAAATTGAATATGTTTTCACTTAGATATAGAAGGCTAAGAGGAGATCACATCAGGTCTTGAAATTTGTTCATGGTCAAGAACAGGGATATCTCAGGGAAATGTTTGAATTTAACAGAAATGATGCAATTAGAGGTCATCAATTCAAAATTAAAGTTAATCACAGCAGGACAAAGTTAAGACAGCCTTTCTTCACCAACAGGGTAGTAGACCAATGGAACCAGCTACCAGAAACCATTGTCAGTAGCAGCACACCGAACATCTTTAACAACAGCATAGACACTCATTATAAGAAAAGAGGGCTTGCTTTTCGGTATTCCAGGGAGGGCTGATCGACGGATTTGGTGGGCAACTGGTTCAGTGTCCAGAGTGCAACCAAGAAGGGCCCTTGTGGCTCATCGTTGCACTGATCTTTTATGTCTTTATGTCTTTACAACAGCATTTTCTGCCAAAGTATGAAGCCAATTTGTATTTGAAGCGCAGGTCCTTTCGACCCGCTGCAACGGAGTGGAGATGACGTGGCACAGTTGGAGCGGAAGTAAAATTGCAATGTCTGCGCTTCGCGTTTAATTTATAATTTGTCGTCCAGTCGCTAACTTTTTACGTGTCGGTTATCATTACCATGATCTCCAAACTTCGCAACAGTGAAATGCTTGTATCGTTTTCCACTACACTGTACTGGTAATGCTGCACCACATGTTGCAGCCTGCACTAGAAAGCCTGCGAGGTAAATTGATACAGCCTGCATCAACTTAATCATACTGTAACATCAGCATGTATCAGCGTTTTGTACACTGGCGATTAAATAAAATAGTCACATAATTGCCTTATCTTCCTTAAGGTTTTTGTTAAAACTGCTTCAGGATAATTTTATCAGAACATATGATGGTATTTTGGTATTATTGCTTTAAGGTGTTCACAAGGCAGGTTGTACATACATTTTACCTCCATGAAGCAAGCAAAGGGATTAGGCTTTGCTAGGCTGGGTTGGGTAAAGTTGTTTTCGAGTTGGATAATTTTGGAATGGTAGGTAGTTACCTAGGTACTTATTTTTGGAAGGCAAAAATTGGAGCTTATGTTTCTTCAAATGCAGGTTAAACTAGGTTCTGTCACTGGAATATTTTGAGATAAAAATTGTATCAAATGTTTCCATTGAATAAAATTGTTTCTCCTTTGAAGGGAGGCAATGCTAGGTAGGTTGCGAGAATCGTTTACATTATTTGCTATGCTAGGTATATTAGGTACCCAACTCCAAGCCTCTGTTTTGGCGTTAATTTGCTCTCCAACTAAAAAGTAAGCATGAGAACCTCAAAGCACAGTTTTATCGTATTGTTCAGGGAAGTCTGCTCTGCAGGGTTGAAGAATATCCGCTAGCTGAAACTTCTTTGCCAAACGCACAAAACTGCAAAGCACGCCCACACCAAGATGCACAAGCTGTGCCGTACTTCTAAAGGAAATGAACAATGCAGCCGATTTTGTTTTATGTGGCTATTGCAAAGACTCGCCAGGAGGGTGGCTCGGGCGGGAGGAATTCATTAGTTCCCCGGCTCGCCGATGCTAGCCATCGCGTGAACATGTCGGCTGAAGAGTGAAGGAATGTCGGCTTCAGCGTGGCCCAACATCGCCCCGATCTTTCCCCGAGAAGACGGCGGCTGAATGTCGGCTGGACGTCGGTTGAATGTCGGCTGGACGTCGGTTGAATGTCGGCTGGACGTCGATTAAATGTCGGCTGGACGTCGATTGAATGTCGGCTGGACGTCGGTTGAATGTCGGCTGGACGTCGGTTGAATGTCGGCTGTCGGTTGAATGTCGGCTGTCGGTTGAATGTCGGCTGGACGTCGGCATGACGGACTTACCCGCCGGCCAGGCGATATGGGGTCCACGTCGCTCCGACATTAGGACGACGTCGGCATGTTTACTGGTGGCTTGCGCCACCTCGAAGTTATCTACTTTGGTCGAGGTTGTTGACAGATTTCAGCCACTTGGGTCCCACTTCCATAACGGCGTACCACCGCCCTCCGAGGTCATATCCCTTCGCAAATTTATATTTCTAAATATTCCCTTGCCGCTGTCGACCCGAAGGGGGCCCAATATCTGCGCGCCGCTATCGGTCCGACAATGGCCCGACGTCGGCTGGCCGCTTTGATATGCCGAGCTCACCCTGACATGTCGATATTCCTGGTCGATTTGCCGATGTCAGGTCGAGAGCGGCCCCATGTCAACATGCCGCTCACGAGATGCCGAGCTCGCCCCGACACATGCCGACAGCGGGCCGACATCGGCATGCTTACTAGGTAGTCCGCCAGAGGAGCCGGTGAACCCCTGGCGGTGAAATCCTGTACCTAGGTAAGCTTAGGTTAGGTAGATTTCGCTGCCATGGGCCCTACCGGTTCCTGTGGCGGATAGTTTGGTAATTGTTTTTGGACTTTGCGATCCCTGAACGTAGATGAGCTTTGAAGCTGCTCTGCCGCATATGGTGCACCCCTCTCAACTTCAATACATGTGCCAGGGGCGCAGCCAGGATTTTCTTTGGGGGAGTGTATATATGACCTTGGCTGGATTTAATTTTACAATTCAGTTCTGACGAGACCGCTTTCGGCGTGCTGAAAATTTCCGGTTTGACCTGGTGATGATCCCAAAATATCTTGTGTGATCCAGTGTTCTATGTCGTTTCTTGAGAGGGCTCCTTGGCTGTGCCTCTGCACTGTGCCAGAATCCGTTGTACTATTTATAAAATGCCTCCCGCCGAACTTGGACCAAACATAGCTGTTTCCACAGGCTGCCAAGAAAGCCCAGTTTCCCAGGCTTCCAGCCACCATGATCCTGGATTCTGTCTTGCAGCCCTGAATCAATATGACCCACCTCGTGCTCCCGCTCATCCGACGCCTTATATTGGTCATGAGCCCCAACCCTGTGTCTGCAGCCTGGAGCAATAAACCTGTCTCGTGCTCTTGCTCGTCCAGCATCTTCCTTTTGTCATCATCCCCGACCCTGTGCCTTGGAGCAACATCACCCGCCTCGTGCTCCCGCTCGTCCTGCGCCCTAAACAGCGCTTCATATTGGCTACAGAAACGCAGTAATATTTTCCTGGGCTGGGCTATGTCGGCAACGGTGTACCGCAATTCGTCTCCAAATAAATAAATATAAAGTAATACACGTTTTCTTGTTGGTTAATAAAAAGTCGCCTTTTTCATGATGTCGGGTTCATGGACTCGTTGGTCTAGAGGCCGTCTTTGCTGGCCCGGGCCTTCTCAGTCAGCCTAGGTCAGGGTCGGAAAAACAGGTTGTTCCCAGATTTTTGTTGTCATAACATTATCCTCTCCAGAAGATTGTGACATCATCTTTCGCATTTGGAGATTGGTCGGCTATTGGTTTTTACGACACGTCGACCGTTGTCATATAGCGTCGCCAATCTCTCACGCCGATTGGTCGCGGGCGAAGAGTAGCGACAGGTGAGACTCGAACCCACAGCCTTTCGATTGTGAGACGAGCATCTTACCCCTAGACCACTCGTCCCCATTTGGAGATTGAATGGTGCTGCTTGGCAATGAACTGTTTGTGACAAAGTGTGCAATATTAATAGGAAGGTGCAGACTGAGATTCTGATGTCAAAGGCTCCAAGAAGAATATCCTCTCAGCATTCGAATATGCAACAAGTTTCCTCTTGACATCCAATATTACAAAGCACAGATCCAACTCTGGCCCAGAGGCACTTCCAATGACCTGGGGCCTCGTCCGCGGGCAACTCACGTTGGCTCAGCATCGTGCACTCAGCACCTGCCTGTGGCACTCCCGTCAGTTCGGGGGCCCTCCGTATCGCCCCATGACCCTCTCCATCAGTTCAAGACCCCCTTACGTCTGCCTTGGACCCTCACCAGTCACTCAGACCCCATGGAGCAGGAAATGTATTGTGTGCTTTGTTGCAGCCTACATTGAAACATGTGTTCAATAGTCTGTTTGGGCACTATCAGTCTGGTGAGGGGGCATGGCCCCATACCCATGGATCTGCAACAGAACCCACAGATCTGCCACAAGGGATGCCATGTATCAGAAGATGACATGGTATCCCATGATAACCTACAATTGGTAGGTTTCTCCTTTTGTGCTCTGCCCCATTATATCTTCCAGTGGGTATTTATATCTTTATAAATATTCATAAATGTCATGGATTTCCATTATTGACCTGTGGCATGGCTAAAACTGGTTACAGCTCACCTCTTGCTTACCATGCCTAGATTCTCCCCAGTTTGAAATAAGCAAAATGTTGATGCTGCCACATACATACTATCTTGAAGTTCCAGGCAAAGAATTGTACCCAGAAAACTTTATGTAAGCATAAACATTTTTTTTTCATAGGAGAAGCTCTGTAACACTGATCCTACTGTGGTCACTAATTGGGGACACCGAAGTCAATTTTTTGTTGCATGAAGTATAAAGAGAGCTAGAAAAAATAATGAATTTTTCAGTCATATGCTGCACCTACTCCCAATGTATTTCAGAAAATCAGAAAATTATGTGTGTTCGCTCTCCATAGACAGAGAAGGGTAATGAAAGTTTCAAACACAATATCATAAAGGTGATATTCCAGCACTTGAGCTATATTTCATGGTTGGCACACAAAGGTTTCAAAAAGGTCCTCCACATCAAAACAGTACTCTGGACAATGGTCACTAGGCACAATCAATGTGATGAGTATTTGAAAATCATTGGCTCCTGTAGTATGTTAAGAATGCACAAAAATCATGGTGTAGTGAATAGTTCCTGATCTCAACAAACCATACACACACATAGCATCAATGCAAGGTGTGAATCCACAGGAGACTTTCCTTATACAAATGATTAGATATCACACACACTTTGCAATACACACTAACACTAACACATTGTTGAAGTTCACTACCTGCATTGCATACCAATGCTGAATGCAAAATGCAAGCTGCAACACTTGCTACTTAGAAGTGCTTGCATCATAGGGTGTTGCCTCATCATTCTTGTTCTTCAATGCATACAGTGGCATCCCCATAAACTTGGGAATATCTTCTTTTCCTGCTGGCGGCTTGGTTGTACTGCTCCTTCTCTTGAAAGCAAAAGATGGCATTCCAAGCTTCTTACTCACTTTCTCTTTCTCTTTTTGGTATGAAAATGCACCTTTCCCTGGCAGGCATGCAAATCCATGAGGATACAGCCATCTATATAAGAAGTACCAGGCCATGATTGCAATGATCCCTCCACACATCTTCTGTACCATGGTGTGGAAGTAAAGGACGGTTGCAAACAGCATCACATCCCATAAAATAGACAACATGGTAAGCAGAACAAACAAAATTCTGATGTGGGGAGTGTACTTGATGTAGTTTGCCTTCATATCTTCATATTCTGTGTCAGAGATATGCTGCAGTGGGGTATCACACACATCTTTCTTTAATGAATTTGCTCTTGCAAAATCTTCATTTCTTATCATATCTTTTATTGCTGCCCATCCACACATCACCTTTGCTTCCTCTACAATGAATAAGCTATTAAAGATCAGTATAAAACTATGCCCAGATATGTCAAATCCTGCCCACTTAAATCCAGCTTCTTTGCAGGACTCTGGTGAAGTGAACCTTCCTGTCCTTGGTCGGCAAACAGCTGTGACATTTTCAATGTACACAAACATGCTTGTCAAAACATACCAGGAGATAGTAGCACAGACCAGTCGAGTGATGTGTTTTTTCACCCTGGGACGCTGTGCACAGCAGTAGATGTTGGCTGTAAGCATCATGAATGCACCAACCAAGGTAAATGTCCATCCCCAGCCAAGCTTCACAAAGTACTGATTGAGCACATTGTTCTTGTCAGAAAGATAGGTCCTTGGAAGTGGCAAGAAGTCACCAACTGTTGATCCAAAAAACAGCAAGAAGAGATATATGCCAATCTTGATGTCCGTGCCGACGAACAAAATTTTCCTACACAGATGAATGATTACCATCATGAAAATTTGCTGAGGAGAAGAACGGTCTGGGACAGGCTTGGTACCGGTCATGCTTTGAGACTGGCTTGAACCTGCAGGGCGGAACTTAAGCCCCACGGACGCCCTTGATCTTCCTTTCAGAACCATACTTCCACCACACACTTCCCGAGCCGCTACATCCACGCCGAAGCCGCCAATATTAAATCCAAAGACCCTGCTCAGAGAGGGCACGAATCAGAACGAATCAAGATACCGCACGGATCTTGCTCTTTTGATTCAAGAACGTAAATACTCTGGTGTGAAGCGTAGCCATACCATATCTTTTCGCACCAGGTGACGTCACTTGGGCTTGACAATTGGGCCGTCCCGTAGGTAGTCGAGCCAAGCTCCCGTGTTATCCACATGGTATTTCAGTACTTAAATCTTATTAAAATGTGACAAAAATGAGTTTATCTGAAAGATTGAAGTATCTTCTCCTCGAATATCTGTCATCATTTCTCCTGAAGCCAGCGCATTTTAATTGGACCCACGCTGACATTTTCCTGTCGAGCGCCGCATGCATCGTGCGGTGCTACGGATAGGAGCAATATGACGAGACTCTCGTCATATTGCACCTCCGACCTATGATAGGTCGATCCGGCTGATCTTCCCACGCCAGTGGCATACTGAAGTGGGAGATAAATGAGGAAAATCATCCCCCTCCAAGAGGTCGCGTCCCCCAAAGAATCGCGCCGGGACCTCGCAAAATTACACCTGGAACACCAAAGCCTTGCACGGAGCTTCAAACATGGTACCGGCATCAGACAAAGATGAAGCACCCCCTTCCAAAGAACGATCCATGCTCGGAACATCATTGTGTTGCACGAAAAGAAATCACGGAAAACGCCCCCCCACAAAAAAAAGTGGATCGGGCCCCGAAAAAAAACGTTCCGAGGT
Organism: Ashinkailepas kermadecensis; assembly: GCA_034440615.1. Classification (NCBI taxonomy): domain Eukaryota; kingdom Metazoa; phylum Arthropoda; class Thecostraca; family Neolepadidae; genus Ashinkailepas; species Ashinkailepas kermadecensis. The sequence goes on from JAOTOM010004957.1 coordinate 158,366, forward strand.
CTCAAAAATCATGTTGGGTCACACAAAAATATGTGCAAGGGCCTGAAAAAATGAAGCGGAGAATTGGGTCAAAACTTTTCGCATGGGGCCAAAAATCGCGCGCAGAACAAGCATATTGCCCGCAGGGTGCTGATAAAATGAGCCGGACCCCACAATAATTACGAAGGGGTTAAACGAGCCGGACCCCACAATAATTACGCCGGGTTTACACAAATCGAACCGGACTTTGAAAAGTCTATCAGAAGAGGCCCCAATATATCCATTCGGGAACAGGAAGTTCGCATCGAGGGTCCGAAACTTCGCACTCGTGACGGTGCACCGAAAAAAAATTAACCGGAACCTGAAAAATCCACTCGGGCTGGGAAAAAAGTCAGAAGAGATCCCGAAAGAATCGTGGAAAACGTTTCTACTCCCAAATACTGCCAATAACAAGGCCCAACATCAAGTACAATCGCTCGGCGATTCAAGCTTTCCATGACGTTTATAGCATGTTTTCAACGGTGGTAGTCTACAATGCCCGCAATGCTTTTCAGGGGTTGTGGTTCCGGGGCATCATGTTGTGGTTTTGGAATAAAGAGAGATATAATCACAAAACGAAGAGACCATATGATAAGACACATCTTTCTCTATAAAAGCTTCTCTTCCGTTTTTACCTGAAACATACCGCTCACCTACTATATGAGCCGAATCAGGTCATCAGGTCGCGCAGGTTTGGTGTCTAGCCGGCATTCATTGCATGGTTTCTTTCCACTGACGAACGTCAATAATGAATGAATGTTGGAAGTGGAATTTTTGGAAAATTATGGGAAGGAAATTAAGACCGATGATGGCTGTTATGTAGCTGCCGGCTCGACTTAGTCACAACTCGGTCTGTTGTAGCCTCTGGACAGGTGCACGGTGGTGCCGGCCCGGCCGGAGTCGGCCGAGGTCATTCACTGTACGGGGCCGACGGCCGGCGGGTGGTGGTACCGTGTCAGACAAATACAGACTGTGGCAACCGGATCACTGGTTCTCAATATTGAGGTACAGACGCAACAATGGCCACGGCATGGCCCTAATGCTGAATTCGGGTAAAAAGAGGGGGGGGGGGAAATATGCGAAGTTCCACCTCGGTAATGAATCATGTTCCCCTGAAGGGATGGTAGGGCGACGACACAAACCGAACATGTTGAATGGCCTTTGCCCTCCATATTGGCACCAAATTTTGTCCCTAGGTCAACTGGTGGCCTCGCAGGTCGCGAGGACCATGTTTATGCAATGTGTGGCTTGCAAAGATGTCGCGTGGACTGTGGAAGGAATGCAGATATCTAAATAAAGGGTGGAATTGTCGAAATATTACTGTGTAGCAGCAAGCGGCGTACCTTAGAATTGCGCTAGGGAGGAAGCGAATTTGGTGGGGTCCACCTACTCTAACTTTTGAAGTACCAGGATTTCGACCATTATTTTTCAGAGGAGCCCTTCATTGTTTTTAACAAAAATAATTAGTAAACAATTTAATTGCCCTTTAGTGGTGACAAATCTGTACCACCATCGTATTTGAGTCATCGAATTTCAACTCTAAACCTTTCCATCTTGTTCGAAGGTTATTATTTTGGTATCCCTTGATCAGTCACCTCACACTGCTGACATTACACCTGTGCAAATCACTCAAAAATGATAAGTTTCCTATTTCAGGCATTCCAGTTAATAACGCCCCGTCACCAAAAGGTCAACGTTCATGCACGCGTACACCCGCCTTGCGCATTCTGCGCATTCGCCATACTTCGTGCGATTCTCCGGTTTCTGCTAGGCCTCCCACGTTTTGCTAATTGCTAGCACATCAGTCTTTTGACATACTCGACGTGTGGAATGCTTCGTATTGGGGTTCGCTGGGAAAATTCGTTTACTTGAATTCGTTGATTGGTTCTCTTCTTTTCCCAACTTCCGGTGGTTAAGAAATCCGTATACCCGCTGAGCTTTGATGGACTTTATCTCTTTGGTTGAATATGCTCCCAGATTGGCTCCCGAACTGAGGCACTAGCTAGGTGTTCTTTTTTGGACCTGTTGCGTTTTTCGTCGTCTACAAATGTGTTTTAGGGCTCCAGCCAATTTTTGTTAGGGGACCGGCACATTTGTGAGACACCGGCTCTTTTTTAGAGCTTTGTTGCTTTCTTGTGCACCGACGATATTTTTAAGGTATCAGCGCGCTTTCGAAGACCCGAATAAGCTTATTTAGTACCCGGTCTTTTTGTTTCTTCTCAAGGACATGTCATTTTTTTCAGGCTCTAACCTGTTTTTGAGGCACCGGTTTGTTAGAGCTTCCGGCTTGTTTATTTAGAGCTTTAGCGCATGACTTAAAGCCCTGCCGCTTTTTGCTAGACTCAGCACGCTTTGGAGGGCCCGGTGAATTTTCAGCCTGCCGTTGTGCACTTAGAGACCCACTGTGTTTATTTGGGTTTCCTGATCGCATATTTGTGGGACCCCAGCACAATTTTGGGGATTCGGGTATAATTTCTCGGGGGTCCCGGCTCAACTTTTCCGTCCAAGGCGCGTTGTTCCGGTGCGACACGACGCCAGTTTTTTGGGCTAGACGCAATCTTTGGTTACTTCCTCTGTATTTGTTTAAACTCCTAGTCTCTGAATGATTTTTCTGGCATCTGGTGCCATATTTCTGTGTTCCGCCGCGATTCTCCGAGCTCCGATAAGCTTTTTCGGGAGCGTACGCAATTTTTTAGGGCCTCTGGTGGTATGTTTGGGGCTCCGAAGCGATTTCCCTGGCTTGGACATTTTTTTTTAATCTCATAATTTTGGAGTGCTCCGGCTTGACTTTTATGAAGTTCCAACGCGATTTTTTGGGGCCATGCTGTGCTTATTTGCGCCCATCGACGCCGATTTTTGGGAACCCCGAAGGAAACCTTTGATGCCCCGACCCGAATTTTTGGGACTGACGAAGGGAATTTTGGGTCACGAGCGCGATATTTGTGGGCTCGGCGCGAGTTTGCGGGTTATGTTGTACTTAGCTGGGCCCCTACCCTATTTTGGCGGGCCCCAGCGCAAATTTTGGGGCCTGGCGCTAGCTTTTTTGGTGCTCGCTGGATTCATTCAGAAACCATGCGCGAATTCTGGGAGCAACGACGCGATTTTATAGGGTCCCGACGCGAATATATGGGGTCCCGACTCGATTTTTAGGGACACATGCGCGATTCGTGGTAGCCCACCCTTTCAGGGGGAATTTTCCTCTTTGGTATGCTACTGCGTCTGCACAACGAGTTTTCAACTCTCAACAAGCACCCTTCATAGTAAAACAGTCCCTCAGATAATTCATTTTCGTGATCTGTTGTGAATTTTCTGGTGCTGTGGTCGATTAGAGTCCCTTTGTGATTTTTGGGGTCGAGTTCTATATTTTCTAAACGCCTTGCGCGATATTTTTGGCCTTCGGTACGATTCTTCGGGCTCCCGGTGCGATTTTCTTCGGTGCACCCAACACGTTTCCTTTCGCAGGCCCAACGCGCTTTCGGGGTGGGGGTGGGGGTCTTTGACGCAATTTTTGTGGCCACAGTGACATTCCGAGTAGGGATTGATTTGTGGGAAACCAGCTGCGGCTTGTGGGGCTCCAGCGCGACTTTTTTCCCCTAGTGTGATTTTCAAGGGCGGCGGCGTGAAGGGTACGCATCGAAGGGTACACATAGCACCTTTCGCTCGGATAGGCACCAGTTACCGGTAGATAGACGTGAACAGAGACGTGAATAGTGCCGTGTGTTGTGAATAGTGCCGTGTCACTCTCCCGACGTGACAAGTGATTATTCACGCATGATGGTTGGATATTTTCCTAGAATCAATTTACTCTATGAAGTAAATTTATAAGCAAGGCAGCCGACCTGCGAGCCGTCCTCCTGTGGACCAAACGCTCCCGAGTGATGGTATTGAGACTCAAAAGAGTCTAATTTGTACATATCATGAATATTCCCGTATACAATCTGCGTTGGTAAAACTTTTAACTGCGAGAGGTAGCCATGAAGTGAACACTGCAGGGGAATTAGCTCAAATTAAATTGGTTTTTTACCGCAAAATCCAGCTGACCTCTGTGACCCAGGGACGTCGATGGGCTTCGAGCAGGGCATGCACGTGATGCCGTTAAGGGAAGGTATTGCACTGCGGCCGTTGAAAGCTTAGCGCTGGACATTGGATAAATGCAAAATACTGGCTGGTAATTGATCCACGTCTGTTCTCTGTACGTTGGGTACGAATTGTGCAGTGGGTCGGAGGATGCAATGACGGGTTTGGCATGCCGTAAGCCCCGGGGCTGAAGGGTATATAGAAGTCCGGCTAGGGTATATAGACGACCAGGGTACGTAGACAACGTGGTTGGGATCCGTAATCACCCATTGCATACATAGGGCTGTTCGCACGTTTTTCAGCGAATAAGGTCCGACGAGGCATCGACTGCAAAAAGCTTAGGTTGGTCGGCCATAGACACCAGATCACTTATATAGGCCCTCGGAGCCAGTAAATGATCGCCATCGTAACATTAAGGCATTATACAGGCGAGGAACGCTGCCAATAATGGCGAGGTCAGCTATGATTGGCAGTGAAAGGTATAAATATTTGGCCCACAACCTTCAAAATTAGAGAATGGTCAGTCGATATTTGTGTTCGTGCACCGCTGAGGGGGGAGGGAAACCGGGAGCCAAATTGGGGACCAAGCAATTTTTTAATTAGTAAGGAAAGAGTGAATGGGACCAGCGAATGTGAGCGAATGAGGAGAATTAATGTATGTTAGGTAGTTTTAAGAACCAGCGGAAGCAGCTTGGGACTCAACACAGGCACCTATTTCGTACGGTATAATGCACAAAGCTATATTTCCATTAGCACCAAAACGGCCCCAATTGGGAGCAAGCCATCGAAAAGACTTAAATATTCCATACTCATTAGTTTTCGAATAAACTTTATTCAATTTAATTTGGCGAATGACACTTACTTGCCTATATGGTGTTCCTAAAACTTCGATCTCGCACAACATATAAATACGTGCAAGGAAGGGTAGTTCACATAGCACCAAGCCGGCTGGGGTTGGGGAATGGATTGTGGAGGTGTTGGGGAACCAAACACAACATCAACACACTGGCGCTAAAAGCAAAGAAGGGATTCAGTTCAGTTAGGCTTGGTATGTTCTCATTAAAACAATCAGAGAGAACTCGCAACAACCACAGCCACAGCCACCATAGCTCCCACGCATAACATCACACTCCACCGATGGCAGAACCCCCCCCCCTACAGTTGTTCTAAGCAAACATCCAACACCTCTAAACATCACATAAAAATAATAACACGGTGCCCCAAGAAAGAACTGGTTGACGGGTAAAAGAGTTTCACAAATTTTACTTTTTAACTTAATGGTTAATTTCCCATATGTTTTAACATGGGACCCTATGGAGGACGAAAACGACCAATCCATCGAATTTATTTTAGCTCACACAGCATATTTTCAGATCCGTCCCGATGTGTGTTGTATGATGGTCCGTCCAGATTTGTGATGTGTGATGTATGATGGTCCGTCCAGATTTGTGATGTGTGATGTATGATGGTCCGTCCAGATTTGTGATGTGTGATGTATGATGGTCCGTCCAGATTTGTGATGTGTGATGTATGATGGTCCGTCCAGATTTGTGATGTGTGATGTGTGATGATCCGTCCTGATGTGTGTTGTATGATGGTCCGTCCAGATTTGTGATGTGGGATGTATGATGGTCCGTCCTGATTTGTGATGTGTGATGTATGATGGTCCGTCCAGATTTGTGATGTGTGATGTATGATGGTCCGTCCTGATTTGTGATGTGTGACGTATGATGGTCCGTCCAGATTTGTGATGTGTGATGCATGATGGTCCGTCCAGATTTGTGATGTGTGATGATCTGTCCCGATGTGTGATGTATGATTATCTGTCCCGATCTATGATGTATGATGGTCCGTCTCGATGTGTGATGTGTGATGATCCGTCCCGATGTTTTTTTGTTTGTTTAAAAAAAATAAATTTAATACGAGTTCTTGCTGGGATGGCTTTATGAACCAGGGTCCTATTGCTAAACAGAACTTGTTGCGTGAACCCTGGCCCCACCACCCGATCCATGAATTCCAGTTCAACGGCAGAATTTTGACCGAAAGTTTAACGTGCCGTCAATGCACCGACACGGCCAACCAGTGGCTCGTCCCCGGCCTTACCGGGCCAGCTGCCAACTGGCCCTCCCAGCCGGGGGCTAAACGCGAACGCGCGAAGCGACTCGAACCCTGTGTTGCGAGGACAGGGGAGATCAATGCAGGCCAGCGCTCTAGCCAACTGAGCTGCCAGGGCGGCAAAATGTTCGATGTGTGATGGTCCGTCCCGATGTGTGATGGTCCGTCCCGATGTGTGATGTGTGATGGTCCGTCCCGATGTGTGATGGTCCGTCCCGATGTGTGATGTGTGATGGTCCGTCCTGATGTGTGATGGTCCGTCCCGATGTGTGATGGTCCGTCCTGATGTGTGATGGTCCGTCCCGATGTGTGATGGTCCGTCCCGATGTGTGATGTGTGATGGTCCGTCCCGATGTGTGATGGTCCGTCCCGATGTGTGATGTGTGATGGTCCGTCCTGATGTGTGATGGTCCGTCCCGATGTGTGATGGTCCGTCCCGATGTGTGATGGTCCGTCCTGATGTGTGATGGTCCGTCCTGATGTGTGATGGTCCGTCCTGATGTGTGATGGTCCTGATGTGTGATGGTCCGTCCTGATGTGTGATGGTCCGTCCTGATGTGTGATGGTCCGTCCTGATGTGTGATGGTCCGTCCCGATGTGTGATGGTCCGTCCTGATGTGTGATGGTCCGTCCTGATGTGTGATGGTCCGTCCCGATGTGTGATGGTCCGTCCTGATGTGTGATGGTCCGTCCCGATGTGTGATGGTCCGTCCTGATGTGTGATGGTCCGTCCTGATGTGTGATGGTCCGTCCCGATGTGTGATGGTCCGTCCTGATGTGTGATGGTCCGTCCCGATGTGTGATGGTCCGTCCTGATGTGTGATGGTCCGTCCTGATGTGTGATGGTCCGTCCCGATGTGTGATGGTCCGTCCTGATGTGTGATGGTCCGTCCTGATGTGTGATGGTCCGTCCCGATGTGTGATGGTCCGTCCTGATGTGTGATGGTCCGTCCCGATGTGTGATGGTCCGTCCTGATGTGTGATGGTCCGTCCTGATGTGTGATGGTCCGTCCCGATGTGTGATGGTCCGTCCTGATGTGTGATGGTCCGTCCCGATGTGTGATGGTCCGTCCTGATGTGTGATGGTCCGTCCTGATGTGTGATGGTCCGTCCCGATGTGTGATGGTCCGTCCCGATGTGTGATGGTCCGTCCCGATGTGTGATGGTCCGTCCTGATGTGTGATGGTCCGTCCCGATGTCGGCGATACGAGCCGGGCGTCTGCTGGGTACGGCGGTGCACATCACGCGACTCAATAACACACCAATTAGCACTGCAGTACAATGTATTCTGCATAGAAAAGCGGGGAAAAGCCCAGCAACAAGCAGGTGTGAATACGCAAATCCTAGACATATGATGCACGACCCAGAAATATAAAATTGTTATCTCACAAATGATTAACCTCTAACCAACAATAAGTTTATTCAGACGGGTTACGGGTACTGGAGGAGGCGTGGACTCCAGGCTCATATTGCACCTGATGCCGCCATTCCACTGCGGAGTAGTATTACATTGTATTGTATTTTGCTATTGTAACGACTAGAGGTGGCAAATGTAAAGACTTCCTGTCTTTACATTTCCCACCTCTAGTCGTTACAATAGCAAAATACAATACAATGTAATACTACTCCGCAGTGGAATGGCGGCATCAGGTGCAATATAAGCCTGGAGTCCACGCCCGGCCGAGACCGGCAAACATTTTCGCCGTTCCTCGAGATATATATATATACATATATCGAGCATTTGAGTGGTTTCTCGCGAGCTGAAAGCAATGTATCAGAACCGAGCAAACACAAATATAAAAGTTGAATAAGCTAATTCTGATCAGGGCCGTTTCAGGCAGGTATGAACGGTAATTCAACGTTGCATTTAATGGATTGTGTTAAGGATGCATTTGAACATGGAAACTCAATGACTTAACATGATATCCTGTCCGAGTGAAATTCAGACTGTTCAAGCGATTGTCTGAATTTTGATGGAATCTTGGCCTGAACTCAGTTTCGGGAAATCATCTGTCCACCCAAAGTTGAGATGGGAGAATCTAGAGCGCTTCCTCCTCAAGGTCTTGCAATACCGTTCCAGTCTAGATTGTTCTGAAATAAACGCTATGCATCCAACCGGTAGTTTTCATAAAGTGAGTTCAGTGCTCTGGAGCGAGGCAGAATCACGGTAGGTTGGCAAAGTTCAGCACAATTGACGTTCGCATTTTTTCTGAAACCAGCATGAACAAAAACGAAACTAATGAAATCGAAGAACATAGAAACAATCTTCCAGGACAATGCGAGCTCGAACGAGGGCCTGGGCCCAAATGTGGTCTCCTGGTGAAAAATTGGGCATCCTGGGGCGCACATAGGGCGTCCTGGAATTTGAAGTTTAATGACATTTTTCTTATTTATTGCTCGCCTTACCAACATCCCAAAAGGTCGATATCCAATCGCCAAAAGGTCGATATCCATCGATCTCCTAAGTCTTAGGGGCATCCTTTCACTTCCTGACGCCTCCTTGCTTGTCTTGGGAGCCTCCTCTTCAATCCTGAGGGCCTCATTACCAGTCTTGGGGGAGACGTCTTGCATCCTGGGGTCCTCCACGTCCAATGTAGACGTGGAGGACCTTCGCCTCACGCCTCGGGCACTCTACTTCCATTCTGAGGTCCTCACTGCCAGCTTTTTTGGGGGATTATACTTGGAGATTAGGTTTTGGAATGTGACATCACTTAGATTAATGCAAAATCAACTGGCTTCCTTCGACGAAAATAATAGATGGCGGGTTATAAATAGGCAGACTGTTAATGGACATTCCCTGTACTTGAAAACAACAACATGAAATAATTGCGTTATATACTAAACCGCCCAGAAGGTTTGACAACTCCAAAATGTTACAGCACTGTCCTGTAACAGGAAATTAGCAACAAACAGTTCGGTGCCCTTGGCATGGCACAGTTTGTTGCTAATTTTCTCCAAGGTTTAAATATATCTACCTGAATAAATAGACGCTGAAATATATTTAAAGATAGGATCTAAAGATATTCATGTTTAAAAAAAATGTGCTGAAATATATTTATTTGGTGTGTTGAAAATGTCAGTTTATCTAAGTATAGTTTGATAATTTTTACGCATCATAATTAAAGATTGCTTATTATATATCCATTTAACTGTAAAACATAGTGGCATTACATTGCATGTCCACAATCATGCCGATCTGTCTCTCTGGGCTTCAGAGCCAGTTGGCCGAGTTCTAGCCGGGGCTAGTCATGGCGTTTTGACAGGGCCTGGGCACAGCACACTGACCGGACCTGCGGTACCGCATCTGCCACCTCTAGTTCCGACTGGCCACAAACTAGCGCACACTCGACAAAATCCAACCTCTTCGTAAAATATCACATTCCTGACTAATAGCATGATACACAGAACGCTAAATCACACTCGGTGTCCCTAAGTTCGCGCTGCAAGACGAGTACATGTCATCTGCAGCGAGCGTTGCTGAGCGCCTTGCACGTGAACACTCTGTCCCAAGGTCATAGGCGTTAGCAGCCCCTCTGGTCATCGCGCCATGACGTGCAGCCCTGACGTCATGACGTGAGGCCGTCAGCAGATGTGTGCCCAGGCGAGGTTAGGTTCGGTTCGGTTATCATAGGTTAGGCCATGCTACGAGCGGCGCCACTGGCGACGCCGGCCTGCAGCTGTCCTGCCGTGCCGGCCGTGTCCTGCCGCTGCCGCTCCCACAGCTAGGGAGCGGCCACAGCCATGGCCATCCCACAGTTAGGGAGCGGCCACAGTCATGGCCATCCCACAGTTAGGGAGCGGCCACAGCCATGGCCATCCCACAGTTAGGGAGCGGCCACAGTCATGGCCATCCCACAGTTAGGGAGCGGCCACAGCCATGGCCATCCCACAGTTAGGGAGCGGCCACAGCCATGGCCATCCCACAGCTAGGGAGCGGCCACAGCCATGGCCATCCCACAGTTAGGGAGCGGCCACAGCCATGGCCATCCCACAGCTAGGGAGCGGCCACAGCCATGGCCATCCCACAGCTAGGGAGCGGCCACAGCCATGGCGATCAGGCTGTGGCCGACGTCGAACATGCAGTTGTACTTGTGGTGGCAGCAGGCCGGCGGCTGGCGCACCGGCATACAGCCGGACCGCACGCCCGGACACGGCAGCTCGTTCTGCAGCTCCACCATGATGCCGTTGGGCTTGCAGTGGTACTGGACGCACTGGCGCTGCGGGTCGTCCCACCACGTGCTGCCGACGGAGTACTGCTGCTCCTGGTGGATGCAGTGGTCGGCTGGCGGGCAGACGTCCAGTCAGGTCATGCACCATTAAGACTGTCGCCCCTTCCCTCTCGGAAGGGAGGGAAGGGAACGTCAGACGTCCAGTCAGGTCATGCACCATTAAGACTGTCGCCCCTTCCCTCTCGGAAGGGAGGGAAGGGAACGTCAGACGTCCAGTCAGGTCATGCACCATTAAGACTGTCGCCCCTTCCCTCTCGGCTGGTGATAAGTGCAGTACGTGGACGCTGGTACACGTCCGCCCCTCAGGTGGTGCTACACACAGTACGTGGACGCTGGTACACGTCCGCCCCTCAGGTGGTGCTACACGCAGTACGTGGACGCTGGTACACGTCCGCCCCTCAGGTGGTGCTACACGCAGTACGTGGACGCTGGTACACGTCCGCCCCTCAGGTGGTGCTACACGCAGTACGTGGACGCTGGTACACGTCCGCCCCTCAGGTGGTGCTACACGCAGTACGTGGACGCTGGTACACGTCCGCCCCTCAGCTGGTGCTACACACAGTACGTGGACGCTGGTACACGTCCGCCCCTCAGGTGGTGCTACACACAGTACGTGGACGCTGGTACACGTCCGCCCCTCAGGTGGTGCTACACACAGTACGTGGACGCTGGTACACGTACGCCCCTCAGGTGGTGCTACACGCAGTACGTGGACGCTGGTACACGTACGCCGTACGTGGACACAGTACGTGGACGCTGGTACACGTCCGCCCCTCAGGTGGTGCTACACACAGTACGTGGACGCTGGTACACGTCCGCCCCTCAGGTGGTGCTACACACAGTACGTGGACGCTGGTACACGTCCGCCCCTCAGGTGGTGCTACACACAGTACGTGGACGCTGGTACACGTCCGCCCCTCAGGTGGTGCTACACGCAGTACGTAAACGCTCGTACACGTTACAGTCTCCACCCGTATGAATATTTTCCAGGCGGATCCCTTAGCTGTATTTCGCACGCCATTTTCACAAATGAGATGAACTTGCACGTGTCAGGAGCTAGAGTGGTGTGGTACGCCGATGACACCCAGGTACTAGTTTGGGAACGGAAATCCGTATTTCAGAATATGAAGGTTATCGTTGAACAGGAGGAAGTGTAGCTAATCTGCATTTTTTTCGGCATTGCCCTGATGTCATGGTTGGTTGGTTGGCGATTTGAGGTCAAGAGCGCATCGGTCCGTTTTGATCATTTAGCGCCCATTCCTCATGTCAAACGTTAAGGGAGGAGTTAAGCATTTAAGTTATTAAGAATGGAGTACTTAGTGAGAGTAGCAGTTGCTTTACCCGAATTGTGTGACATTTGGACATTGTGGGCTCCTTCCTCCAGTTGGCTGGACCCCCTAGCTGCCGTCCCCATCCCCGGCGGTAGGTGGCCGGATCACCCCACTGTAACCCCTCCCCCGGCGGTAGGTGACCGTATCCCCTAGCTGCCATGCCCCTCCCCCGGCGGTAGGTGACCGTATCCCCTAGCTGCCGTCGCCCTCCCCCGGGGGCAGGTGGCCGGACCCCCTAGCTGCCGTCGCCCTCCCCCGGCGGTAGGTGGCCGGACCCCCTAGCTGCCGTCGGACCACTTACGGCAGTCGTACACGGGGCAGCAGTCGACGAGGCCGGCGACGATGCAGGCGTCGTTGTCGGGCGGCGGGTGGCAGGTGGTCGTCAGGTCGAGCAGCGTCACCTCGGCGGTGTTGTCGCACCGCACCAGCACGCACCGACTCGGCTCGGTGTAGTAGAGCTCACCGTCGGCGCGAGGCGTGCCGTCCGCGTCGACACAGTCGGTGTCGGCTGCACGTGCAGATGACGAACATTTACAACATGTCCAGGAGCGAAACATTGCTGGCATAGTCGGTGGTGCAAAGTGTCACTCTTATGCTGGCGCCAAAATGATCAAAACAGTGCATGGCGGGGAGGTTAGCTTTGCCATCACGCACGTTGATGCTCTAGCTTCAATATTATATACTCAACCCGAGTCCATAACATGCTCCAACTGCAATATTATATACTCTACCCATGTCCATGACATGCTCCAACTGGAATATTATATACTCTACCCAAGTCCATAACATGCAACTGCAATATTATATACTCTACCCAAGTCCATAACGTGCTCCAACTGTAACAATATATACTCTGCCCAAGTCCATAACATGCTCCAACTGCAATATTATATACTCTACCCAGATGCATGACATATTCCAACTGCAATATTATATACACTACTCAGGTGCGTAACATGTTCTAACTACTATATTATATACTCTATCCAGGTGCAGGTTCCAACTGCAATATATTATATATTCTACCCAGGTGCATAAGATGTTCCAACTGCAATATCATATACTCTACCGAAGTATATAATATGTTCCAACTGCAATATCATATACTCTACCCAGGTGCATAGCATGTTTCAATTGCAATATATTATATATTCTACCCAGGTCCATAACAAGTTCCAACTGCAATATTATATGATCTACCCAGGTGCATAACATGTTCAACTGCAATATCATATACTCTACCGAGGTGTATAACATGTTCCAACTGCAATATTATACACTCTACCCAGGTGTATAACATGTTCCAACTGCAATATTATACACTACCCGGGTGTATAACATGTTCCAACTGTCTGGTTAATTGAGGTGCAACTTAGCGTGGCTGGATGTTGCGTTTGGTGTCCCACGTGTCCCACGCTTTTTGCTAGGCTGGGTACGCCGAGCTGACGGCAGACGGGGGTGTGTTCGACAACACAATGTGGGCTGCGGTATTGGTGGAGGTACATTTTGTCCACATCTGACTGGGGAGGCACTTTGATAAAAGGGCACTCGGGCATGACATGTTTTAACCTAAAAGGAACACTTAACAGTAATGTAGCAAATGTGTGTCAAGAAGCAAAATGGAACAGCCTTAAAATTACTTAAAGCCTTGCCTGGAAACGGCACAAAAGTACGAGGTTGACACAGGTGAAAGATCGGGCGCGGCCCAGGCCACACAATACGGGAAATGTGCCTAGCACTACTCTCCAGCTGGTTCAAGTTGCATGCTGCCTGTGTCACGAACTACGCATGCTACGAATGGCGCATAGTACGAATGGAAGACGTGTGACATACGACTGGAATTCCGGGAAATGGAAATAAACAGCGTGGAAAGGCAAACAACAGGCTTATGCAGAGACCAAATCAGGGAAGAAGCAAGAAGAAAACGAGGTTATGACAGATGGTGCAGGCACCGGGAAGACACTGCAGTAGCATGGGAAGGATTGGTCAAGGTACGACAGCGGCATTGCAGATAAAGCCAAGCAGAGTTCAGGGGAAATGGAAGGCAGAGTGCTGGGAAATGACGAGGAAAAGGCAAGGCAGAAGCAAGGCCAAGACAGGGGGTAGCTAAAGATGGAGGGGGGGTCAGAGTAGGTGAGGCAGGAGTAATACCAATACCAAGGCAAAGATCGCGGAAAGACAAGAAACAAGTAGTCTGGATAGAGGGTACGACAAGGCAGCAGGCATGACGAGGTGCATAGCACGGCCAGACAGAGTGCACGACAAGACACGGAAAGGCAAGGACTGAAGAGGTGTGCAACTGAGAACAGAGCAAGGCAAGGGCTAGGTGCAAGGCACCAGAAGTGCATACGTTATAAAAGCCGTCTCCTACATGGAAACGGATCGTTCAAACTGTTTCGCTTGCAATTTTTTACCCTCGCAGGTAATTTACTAGTAATGAAAAGAATGGTGCGTTGCGTTTGGAATATGTGTGCCAGTTGCGCCGTTTCAGTGGCTGCACGTTGTCTGCAGACCTGTCTCAAAAGACAAGGCAAGTTCAATGGGAAGTGGACCAGAATGCACAGCACGAGCTGTCAGGTTCAATAGAAGGACGAACATTAGGTTGGTGCTGCTGAAATAAATGATAGATGTAGCCTGTATACGGCCTAGGATGTAGCTAGTATGTGCGATAAATAAACTGAGGTGTACCTAAACAGGTTGGGAATCTTGCCATATTGTACTCATAGGTGTCTACGGAGCATTTTCAATGTTTACCCCTCGAACGAACGAGGAATGTCGCATGTCCGGGAGTGTCGCATGTCCGGGAGTGTCGCATGAGGGTGCAATACGGTCCGACTTATGTCGCTTACATCACTTCATAGCTGCATACTGCATGACTATATTGCGTCATTGCTTCATTGCAGGCATTGAAGAGAGATGTAGATTGTATAATTATATTCTTAATATATAATATTCTTATTAATATGTATTCTTATTTAGAAAGATATATAAATATGCCAGAAAGAGTGCAGGGCAAAGCCATTAGACTAATCAGTGGACTAGGTAACGTATAATATGGAGAAAGGCTAATGGCATTATATATTAATTCACTCAAGAATGGGAGATCGAGGGGTGATACGACTAAGGTGTATACAATCGTTAAAGGGTTAGTAAGGGCAAGGTCGATCTGAACGATGCCCTACGATTTAGGATATAATATAGGAGTTCCGGTTCATCAATTCCGGTTCGACAAGTCAAGGTGCAAGACAGTTATTCAACACCAGGTTTTCAGTCAAAGTGTGGTTGATCAATGGAATAGGCTGCCTGCTGATGTTGTGGGGAGTCCCTTATTGGATGTATTTAAGAATAAGTTGGGCAAATGTTTAGTCTGGATAATTTTGTTTTTGAGTTTCAATTAGTGGTAGATGGGGTGAGATTTATGCTGATAGGTATACATGGTGCAGGCACCTTTAAGCAGGCATGGATGGAGTTGTAAAATTATTGACAGGGCACTGGATCCAGGGCACTGGTAGATATATAGGTATTGATAGGCGTATAGGGTGTTGGTGGATGTTTTTTTAAACTTAGAATGTGGTACTAGTTGGGGTGTTGAGCATCTTTCTGTCCAGGTTTATCTTCCCTTTGCAGACTTGACCCAGATTGGTCCCTGCGGCTCTTATTAAGTCTGAACACTTTGAAACATTATGACTTTATGACTAACTTCATGACGACATCATACACTACTTACACAGCCCAAAGACTGACCCAAAATGTATTGTGGAGGGCATGTATTGTGAAATAAATAAATAAATAAATAAATAAGTATTGGTAGGACACTCGGTTCACGCGCGTGTTACTCGGGATCGAGTGAATAGGGCTGGATAGGTAAGGTAGGTTGGTATTAATGGTTGTGTGGGATGTTGGCGGATAGTTTCTTTGAAATTTGGGAGGATGTGGAATTGGTTGGGCTTATCAGTTACTTTTTGTCCAGGTTTATGGTATTTTCCACCGAATGGGCCCCTGTGGCTCTTATTAAGTCTGAACACTTAATGACTTAACACCCCTGAAGCAAGTACAACATAGAGGACAGGGTAGAGCCAAGTGGCGGGCATAGGAAGAAGGGGCGCGTTAAACCGAGGGACAGGACAAGACAAAGGAGGGCCATGCAGAGGGTAGGATACGGCAAGGTAAGGGCGAAACGTGCTGCAGAAACGAAACGAAAACTGGCGTGTGGAGTATGACGAGATATCTCTAGTGACGCCCAACGTTTGTAACTGGGGCTGATAGGTGACGCTCCAGGTCATGTCAAAGATAACAGTTTCGCAAAAATCGAGACTTCACAATTTTACTGCAAGCGCTTCCTAAATGCAGCAGATATGCGCCTTTAGTTAATATCAGGGTTTCCGTCGGTACTTTGCGGATGCAAGGACACATCTCAGACTCCATTGAAAGCATGGGCCACGGGTCAGGTCAGGCCAAGGGCCGATCCCGCATTTGAAAACATAGAATGTTGGTTAATACCATTGCTTCTACCCATCGGATTTAGGACATAAAACAACCTTAGATAAGGTTAGATTAGCCAAGCCAAAAAAGGTCATCCAAGATCAACTTAAATCAATAACGTCGAATAACCTTGGAATGAAACATGGACAATGTTCGACTATCAATTCAGTCATCCATAAGCCTGAGGAGCACAGCATGTTTCGAATTAGGTCACAATGTCATGTCAAGATGCAATCATCCGATATTTCGTTCAAAAACGTTCGGAAGTGTTTCCCTTTATGGCGGCATAACTCAATTCCATGGAGTTATGAAAAACCCCAGCCCCCAAAAACCCAAAGCTTACCAAAAATTCAGCAAATACACGCCCCAGAGGCTATTGAATATTTAACTGGGTTCCGTTGAGAGGTTTGGAAGTTATCCATGAAAAACCTTAGGGCAGTTAGTTACATTACCCCCTCCCCCCGTCCTCCACTTGCGAGGAAGAACGAGAGGTCAGACAGGTAGGCGAGCCCCTCGTCTGGCCCGCCGCGGGCCATTGTGGCACTGACCGTCACAGAGACCCTGGCGGTACCGAGCCCCTCGTCTGGCCCGCCGCGGGCCATTGTGGCACTGACCGTCACAGAGACCCTGGCGGTACCGAGCCCCTCGTCTGGCCCGCCGCGGGCCATTGTGGTACTGACCGTCACAGAGACCCTGGCGGTACCGAGCCCCTCGTCTGGCCCGTCGCGGGCCATTGTGGTACTGACCGTCACAGAGACCCTGGCGGTACCGAGCCTCTCGTCTGGCCCGCCGCGGGCCATTGTGGCACTGACCGTCACAGAGACCCTGGCGGTACCGAGCCCCTCGTCTGGCCCGTCGCGGGCCATTGTGGTACTGACCGTCACAGAGACCCTGGCGGTACCGAGCCCCTCGTCTGGCCCGCCGCGGGCCATTGTGGTACTGACCGTCACAGAGACCCTGGCGGTACCGAGCCCCTCGTCTGGCCCGTCGCGGGCCATTGTGGTACTGACCGCCACAAGACCCTGGCGGTACCGTCGAGCGAGTCCATACACCGGGTTCAGATGTCGGCTGATCCAGGAACTGGGCAACTTCAGGAAAGTAGCGTGTATTCCGGAAACCTACCAGTTTTCTAGGTGGGGTCGGACGGCACCAACAAAAATATCAGGTGGGATCCGGACCCAAAGGACCCCGGTGATGGTGACGTCCATGGGCCGCGGCAATATAGGGGGAACGATGAGGCAAAGGGTACGGGTAAGGACACGGCAGAGGGTAGTGGTGGACGGTGGCGGTGCAGGGCAAAGGGCAAGGGTAAGGACACGGCAAAGGGTAGTGGTTGACGATGGCGGTGCAGGGCAAAGGGTAAGGGTAAGGACACGGCAAAGGATGGTGGTGGACGGTGGCGGTGCAGGCAAAGTGTAACGGTAAGGACACGGCAAAGGGTAGTGGTGGACGGTGGCGGTGTATGGTAAAGGGTAATGGTAAGGACACGGTAAAGGGCAGTGGGTGACTGTGGCGGTGCAGGGTAAAGGGTAAGGGTAAGGACACGACAAAGGGCAGTGGGTGACGGTGGCGGTGCAGGGTAAAGGGTAAGGGTAAGGACACGGCAAAGGGCAGTGGTGGACGGTGGCGGTGCAGGGCAAAGTTTAAGGGTAAGGACACGGCAGAGTGTAGTGGTAGACGGTGGCGGTGCAGGGCAGGCGGGAGCACAACTGTATTTCTATTTAAGCCCACAGCTGTATTTGTGTGCTGTGTGGTCTGACTGGCGAGGCCTGGCCTCTCGGAGGCCTCAGACTTTCCGCTGATTACGCAGCGGTCGCGGTGTTGTGATGGGATACACTTGTCGGTGCTAGCGAGCCCCTCCTCTGTCCATGTCACCATTGTCATCAGCCGCGACGGTCGTATGATGGTCAAGTCATTTCCGGCACGAGCCTGAATAGCACCACCGCACTGGAGTGTTGCCTGCATCATTGCTGACAGGCATCTCTCGAGGCGACCGCCTTCCCCTCCCCGAGCCATTGTCTCCGTAGCGACGGCCTGGTAATGTTGATGTCATTTCCGGCAGAGGCTAGCATGGCACCACTGGTGTGGGGCCTGGATCGTCAGGCACAGTGGGTGACACCAGCCGCCACACCATCCCTCCCAGATCTGTTCCAAGTTGCATTTGAGACCGTATGCAGTTGCGGGAAGGCTCTTAGCTTACCTTTGGCACACATATTTAATTGTGGACCAGGACCGACAGCACGACCAGCCGCTGAGGCGACCGCCGCTGCGGCTGGTCGGCCAGAGCGAACTGAACTGGGGTCACGGGCGGGGCTGCTCTCGCTCGGGTCGACGAATATTGCGCTGCTAAGAGCCCTTGAACTGCCAGACTGGACGCTGCCGACAGCCGTGAGCTGGCAGACTGGACGTTGCTAATAGCCCGTGAGCTGCCAGACTGGACGCTGCTAATAGCCCGTGAGCTGCCAGACTGGACGCTGCTAATAGCCCGTGAGCTGCCAGACTGGACGCTGCCGACAGCCGTGAGCTGGCAGACTGGACGTTGCTAATAGCCCGTGAGCTGCCAGACTGGACGCTGCTAATAGCCCGTGAGCTGCCAGACTGGACGCTGCTAATAGCCCGTGAGCTGCCAGACTGGACGTTGCTAATAGCCCGTGAGCTGCCAGACTGGACGCTGCTAATAGCCCGTGAGCTGCCAGACTGGACGCTGCTAATAGCCCGTGAGCTGCCAGACTGGACGCTGCTAATAGCCCGTGAGCTGCCAGACTGGACGCTGCTAATAACCCGTGAGCTGCCAGACTGGATGTTGCTAATAGCCCGTGAGCTGCCAGACTGGACGCTGCTAATAACCCGTGAGCTGCCAGACTGGATGTTGCTAATAGCCCGTGAGCTGCCAGACTGGACGCTGCTAATAGCCCGTGGGCTGCCAGACTGGATGTTGCTAATAGCCCGTGAGCTGCCAGACTGGACGTTGCTAATAGCCCGTGAGCTGCCAGACTGGACGTTGCTAATAGCCCGTGAGCTGCCAGACTGGACGTTGCTAATAGCCCGTGAGCTGCCAGACTGGACGCTGCTAATAGCCCGTGAGCTGCCAGACTGGACGCTGCTAATAGCCCGTGGGCTGCCAGACTGGACGTTGCTAATAGCCCGTGAGCTGCCAGACTGGACGCTGCTAATAGCCCGTGAGCTGCCAGACTGGACGCTGCTAATAGCCCGTGAGCTGCCAGACTGGACGCTGCTAATAGCCCGTGGGCTGCCAGACTGGACGCTGCTAATAGCCCGTGAGCTGCCAGACTGGACGCTGCTAATAGCCCGTGAGCTGCCAGACTGGACGAACGTGTTTGGTTTGACTATGCACGTGCAGGGCCGCTACTTCCGCCTGCGGTACACCACTTACGGCAGCGGTAGACGGGGCAGCAGTCGTCCAGCCCGACGGTGACGCAGTTGGGTGCCGGCGGCGACGGGCAGCAGGTGGACAGGTCGGCCACGGTCACCTCGGTGGTGTTGACACAGGTCACCAGCAGGCAGTGGGTGGCGTCCTTGTAGTAGATGGCCCCGTCCGGCTGCGGGTTGCCGTCCTCGTCCCGGCACAGGGTGATGTCTGGCGACGGGACAGTGTCAGATGGTGTCAGATGGTGTCAGATTGTGTCACCGTCCCGGCACAGGGTGATGTCTGGCGACGGGACAGTGTCAGATGGTGTCAGATGGTGTCAGATTGTGTCACCGTCCCGGCACAGGGTGATGTCTGGCGACGGGACAGTGTCAGATGGTGTCAGATGGTGTCACCGTCCCGGCACAGGGTGATGTCTGGCGACGGGACAGTGTCAGATGGTGTCGGCACCAGGGTGTGTCTGGCGACGACCGGTCAGATGGTGTCAGATGGTGTCAGATGGTGTCACCGTCCCGGCACAGGGTGATGTCTGGCGACGGGACAGTGTCAGATGGTGTCAGATGGTGTCAGATGGTGCCAGATAGTCAGGCCGTGTCAGTATCACAGCACGACATCTGGATGAATGAATTCAAACTGTAATTTTAGTTAGCTTGGCTCCATCAGTTTGATCGAGAGGTGAAAATTATGCATATATTATACATTCGCATTCATAAGTTTACGATACCTATTATACGTCATATTACAATGCTCACCGGAAACCAATTTTCCGTAAGTATTCATCTTTAAAACATGACAATCGCGTTCATATCGTATTTCTTCCGCCACCTTGCATGATCATCACAACACCGTAGGACCGTACAGTCTGTGTAAAATTAACTTATCATGCACTCATCTTTATGAACTTTGCTAAAGAGCCGTATGGCACGTCACTGCCCATAGACTGAGAAAGGCCAGCTTACGCAGTCTTAAAGTGAACATATATTACAATATACTGGTCGTACCTTACTCCATTTTGACTGCAAACGCCTTTTCTCGTCCATACGATTCAAAAGGTGTTGATGAGCTATCTATATTCGTTCTCGAGATACTAATGTAGTCCGAACTATAAAACTGCAATTCCTAAGCTTCGTGCGCGACCCATAGAAAATTCACAACTTAAAGATGTCGGTGGCAATGGATTCCAATTGTTGAAATAATGGGATAAGCCTGTTGAAGATAAAGCTTTTCACACTTTTGGCAACATAAACATGCCTACGGTGCAGGTGTGGCAGCAGTGAGCCGGTCGGCACCCCGCAACAGTCTGACCGACTCAGAGGCCCACCGACCCACCTGAGAAGGCGCAGACCTTGCAGCAGCTGCCCTGTGGCCGCTTGGCGACACAGCCCGGCGGGTCCAGCGGCGGACACACCGTCACGTTGAGCACCGTCACACCCGTTCTCAGGCACGTGTACCACTTGCATGGATGCTCCGGGTCGTCGCCCCACACGTCGCCCTCCAAGTATGTGCGATCCTTGTACGGGCACGTGACTGTGGACAGACCCCGGAGGAAGACGTCGGATCCGGCACCTCTGCTCCCACTTCGTCCACGGTAGGACGCATGGTGCCACTGCTACATCATCTGGACGGAGGGTGCCTGGGGCGATTATTGTCAAATGCGCCATGATAAACGCCACGAAGTCTGAAGGAGCGAGTCCTCCCATCCCCTACCCTGGCGACGCCTCTGGCCTCTGATCACAGTATAGGTGCGGTGGGTACGACTGAGGTTCAAGCACAGTGTCTTTGGTCAGAGCGTATCGCACGGACATGGGTGTAGGGCGATAGCAGTAAGCGCACTGTCGTATGCATGCAGGGCGGCAGGTGCTTCAGCCAGTTCTTCAGTAGGCTCATCAGCAATGTGTCAACATGCGCATCACAGGCAATGACCGGCAATCGGATACACTGACGGGATGGCGCCCGGCCGATCAACCAACAACAGCTGCAATGGCTGTCTAGACAATTCAACACGTGGACTATCAACCCAGCCTATTATCCAGCCCTATCAACGTGAGCATCAGGTTGAATGTCGCCAGGTCAGCACACGAGTGCCTGTGCGCGAGCTGACACACCTTCACCACTCCGCCACTGACTGAAGACGCTGACCACTACAGCGACACGAAGGTGATCAGACGTGGTAGTGCAGCCGCACCGGCACACGCACGACCATACCGTGTACAGGGTAGACCGCTTACAGTTGAAGCAGTCGTAGACGGGGCAGCACTGGTAGGGCACCTCCCGCTCCAGACAGTGCGGCCCGGGACTGGACGGGCAGTCGGGCTGCTGGTGCTCCACCATCACTGCCGAGTTGTTGCATCTGTAGATGACGCACGGCCGCAGCGGGTCGTCTGGCCACGTGGTGCCGTGGTCGTGGTACGCTCCGTTGTGTTCGCACGGGCCTGAAGCCGCAACCACCGACGGTCGTTATCGTACCATTGGCAGCCAGGTGCTGCCTTACCGGCGCCGGGGCACCACTCTGGGATCTAGGAGAACGGTAGGGGGCCATAGGTGGCGGGACGGACAATAGGTAGGGGGCCAT
This sequence comes from Ashinkailepas kermadecensis, assembly GCA_034440615.1. NCBI lineage: Eukaryota > Metazoa > Arthropoda > Thecostraca > Neolepadidae > Ashinkailepas > Ashinkailepas kermadecensis. The sequence continues at coordinate 180,578 of JAOTOM010004957.1, forward strand.
AGGTGGCGGGACGGACAATAGGTAGGGGGCCATAGGTGGCCGGGCGGACCATAGGTAGGGGGTCATAGGTGGCCGGGCGGACCATAGGTAGGGGGCCATAGGTGGCCGGGCGGACCATAGGTAGGGGGCCATAGGTGGCGGGACGGACAATAGGTAGGGGGCCATAGGTGGCCGGGCGGACCATAGGTAGGGGCCATAGGTGGCGGGACGGACAATAGGTAGGGGGCCATAGGTGGCCGGGCGGACCATAGGTAGGGGGCCATAGGTGGCCGGGCGGACCATAGGTAGGGGGCCATAGGTGGCGGGACGGACAATAGGTAGGGGCCATAGGTGGCCGGGCGGACCATAGGTAGGGGCCATAGGTGGCCGGGCGGACCATAGGTAGGGCCATAGGTGGCGGGACGGACCATAGGTAGGGGGCCATAGGTGGCCGGGCGGACCGTAGGTAGGGGGCCATAGGTGGCGGGACGGACAATAGGTAGGGGGCCATAGGTGGCCGGGCGGACCATAGGTAGGGGGCCATAGGTGGCCGGGCGGACCATAGGTAGGGGGCCATAGGTGGCCGGGCGGACCATAGGTAGGGGGCCATAGGTGGCGGGACGGACCATAGGTAGGGGGTCATAGGTGGCAGGACGGACCATAGGTAGGGGGCCATAGGTGGCGGGACGGACAATAGGTAGGGGGCCATAGGTGGCGGGGCGGACAATAGGTAGGGGGCCATAGGTGGCGGGACGGACCATAGGTAGGGGGCCATAGGTGGCGGGACGGACAATAGGTAGGGGGTCATAGGTGGCGGGACGGACCATAGGTAGGGGGCCATAGGTGGCCGGGCGGACCATAGGTAGGGGGCCATAGGTGGCGGGACGGACCATAGGTAGGGAGTCATAGGTGGCCGGGCGGACCATAGGTAGGGGGCCATAGGTGGCCGGGCGGACCATAGGTAGGGGGCCATAGGTGGCCGGGCGGACCATAGGTAGGGGTCATAGGTGGCGGGACGGACAATAGGTAGGGGGCCATAGGTGGCGGGACGGACCATAGGTAGGGGGGCCATAGGTGGCCGGGCGGACCATAGGTAGGGGGCCATAGGTGGCGGGACGGACCATAGGTAGGGGGCCATAGGTGGCCGGGCGGACCATAGGTAGGGGGCCATAGGTGGCCGGGCGGACCATAGGTAGGGGTCATAGGTGGCGGGACGGACAATAGGTAGGGGGCCATAGGTGGCGGGGCGGACCATAGGTAGGGGGCCATAGGTGGCGGGGCGGACCATAGGTAGGGGGCCATAGGTGGCGGGGCGGACCATAGGTAGGGGGTCATAGGTGGCGGGACGGACAATAGGTAGGGGGCCATAGGTGGCGGGACGGACCATAGGTAGGCGGCCATAGGTGGCGGGGCGGACCATAGGTAGGGGGCCATAGGTGGCGGGACGGACAATAGGTAGGGGGCCATAGGTGGCGGGGCGGACCATAGGTAGGTGGCCGGGCGGACCATAGGTAGGGGGCCATAGGTGGCGGGACGGACAATAGGTAGGGGTCATAGGTGGCGGGACGGACAATAGGTAGGGGCCATAGGTGGCGGGGCGGACCATAGGTAGGGGGCCATAGGTGGCGGGGCGGACCATAGGAAATGCGGCACCAGAAGGGGCCATAGGTGGCGGGGCGGACCATAGGTAGGGGGCCATAGGTGGCGGGGCGGACCATAGGTAGGGGGCCATAGGTGGCGGGGCGGACCATAGGTAGGGGGCCATAGGTGGCGGGACGGACAATAGGTAGGGGGCCATAGGTGGCGGGACGGACCATAGGTAGGCGGCCATAGGTGGCGGGGCGGACAATAGGTAGGGGGCCATAGGTGGCGGGACGGACCATAGGTAGGGGGCCATAGGTGGCCATATAGGTGGGACGGACAATAGGTAGGGGTCATAGGTGGCGGGACGGACAATAGGTAGGGGCCATAGGTGGCCGGGCGGACAATAGGTAGGGGGCCATAGGTGGCGGGACGGACAATAGGTAGGGGGCCATAGGTGGCCGGGCGGACAATAGGTAGGGGGCCATAGGTGGCCGGGCGGACCATAGGTAGGGGCCATAGGTGGGGGACATAGGTGGCGGGACGGACAATAGGTAGGGGGACATAGGTGGCCGGGCGGACCATAGGTAGGGGGCCATAGGTGGCGGGGCGGACAATAGGTAGGGGGCCATAGGTGGCCAGGCGGACCATAGGTAGGGGGCCATAGGTGGCCGGGCGGACCATAGGTAGGGGGCCATAGGTGGCCGGGCGGACCATAGGTAGGGGGCCATAGGTGGCGGGGCGGACCATAGGTAGGGGGCCATAGGTAAGGGGCCATAGGTGGCGGGACGGACAATAGGTAGGGGTCATAGGTGGCGGGACGGACAATAGGTAGGGGGCCATAGGTGGCAGGGCGGACCATAGGTAGGGGGGCCATAGGTGGCGGGGCGGACCATAGGTAGGGGGACATAGGTGGCCGGGCGGACCATATGTAGGGGGCCATAGGTGGCGGGACGGACCATAGGTAGGGGGCCATAGGTGGCCGGGCGGACCATAGGTAGGGGGCCATAGGTGGCCGGGCGGACCATAGGTAGGGGGCCATAGGTAGGGGGACATAGGTGACGGGACGGACAATAGGTAGGGGGCCATAGGTGGCCGGGCGGACCATAGGTAGGGGGCCATAGGTGGCCGGGCGGACAATAGGTAGGGGGGCCATAGGTGGCCGGGCGGACCATAGGTAGGGGGCCATAGGTGGCCGGGCGGACCATAGGTAGGGGGCCATAGGTAAGGGGCCATAGGTGGCGGGACGGACAATAGGTAGGGGTCATAGGTGGCGGGACGGACAATAGGTAGGGGGCCATAGGTGGCGGGACGGACCATAGGTAGGGGGCCATAGGTAGCGGGACGGACCATAGGTAGGGTGTCATAGGTGGCGGGACGGACCATAGGTAGGGGGGCCATAGGTGGCGGGGCGGACCATAGGTAGGTGGCCGGGCGGACCATAGGTAGGGGGCCATAGGTGGCCGGGCGGACCATAGGTAGGCGGCCATAGGTGGCCGGGCGGACCATAGGTAGGGGTCATAGGTGGCGGGACGGACAATAGGTAGGGGGCCATAGGTGGCCGGGCGGACCATAGGTAGGTGGCCGGGCGGACCATAGGTAGGGGGCCATAGGTGGCCGGGCGGACCATAGGTAGGGGGCCATAGGTGGCCGGGCGGACCATAGGTAGGGGGCCATAGGTGGCCGGGCGGACCATAGGTAGGGGGCCATAGGTAAGGGGCCATAGGTGGCGGGACGGACAATAGGTAGGGGTCATAGGTGGCGGGACGGACAATAGGTAGGGGGCCATAGGTGGCGGGGCGGACCATAGGTAGGGGGCCATAGGTGGCGGGGCGGACCATAGGTAGGGGGACATAGGTGGCCGGGCGGACCATAGGTAGGGGGGCCATAGGTGGCGGGACGGACCATAGGTAGGGGGCCATAGGTGGCCGGGCGGACCATAGGTAGGGGGCCATAGGTGGCCGGGCGGACCATAGGTAGGGGGCCATAGGTGGCCGGGCGGACCATAGGTAGGGGGCCATAGGTAGGGGGACATAGGTGGCGGGACGGACAATAGGTAGGGGGCCATAGGTGGCCGGGCGGACCATAGGTAGGGGGCCATAGGTGGCCGGGCGGACAATAGGTAGGGGGCCATAGGTGGCCGGGCGGACCATAGGTAGGGGGCCATAGGTGGCCGGGCGGACCATAGGTAGGGGGCCATAGGTAAGGGGCCATAGGTGGCGGGACGGACAATAGGTAGGGGGCCATAGGTGGCGGGACGGGCCATAGGTGGCGGGACGGGCCATAGGTAAGGGATCATAGGTGGCGGGGAGTCCGAATTCATCGGGCATCATCGGCAGCTGCCGGATCAATTATTTCCAATCAACGTCATAGGGTCAATGCGAAATTTACGGATTTAAGGGAGGGATCCAAGCTCTGGTGACGTCCCCCGTTCCGCTGCCTTTGTGATGGGCACTGCCACTCTAAATTGATCCATGTTGAGGAAAAATTAGCTTTGGTATGATTTTAAAGGCAGAAACGTTTCAGAAATAAGATGTCGACTTACAGCATCTTATGCTGAGAAAATCCGTGTGAAGTGAGCAAACGTTTCCTTTGTTCAGCACCAAACCCGAATTTAAAACCGAATGTATGCATACGCCAGTGCACGTACATACCGCCGCCGCTGTTCACCGACAGCATGTTTTCAACCAAACCATTACAGTGGAATTCAGAGACGGCTGATTGGCAGCAGTGACAGCTTTGGCAGCATGTGGAGTTTGAGTATTCTCCAGACTTGGGCAGCATGTGAAGTCGGAGTGTCCTCCCGATTTTGGCAGCACTATAAAGTCGGAGTGTCCTCCCGATTTTGGCCGCACTATAAAGTCGGAGTGTCCTCCCGATTTCCTCCCGATTTTGGCCGCACTATAAAGTCGGAGTGTCCTCCCGATTTCCTCCCGATTTTGGCAGCACTATAAAGTCGGAGTGTCCTCCCGATTTCCTCCCGATTTTGGCAGCACTATAAAGTCGGAGTGTCCTCCCGATTTTGGCCACACTATAAAGTCGGAGTGTCCTCTTGTTTGCAGGCACTCAAGTCCTCCAATATTTGACCTGGCTTTAAAAAAACAGATTTTACATGTTATGCATTGGATCAGCATCTCCAAGGTTTTGTGAGCTCATCAGCTTTAACATTGTTGTTTCTTCCTGAACCAGTCATTTGCTAAAGAAAAATCCGCGGCTGCCAACATTCAGCTATAGCAGCAGTTGTGTCACCACGTGCAGTATCTTGACTGTCTGCGCCTGGCTAGACACGGCGGAAACACTGCAGATGATCGTCAAACGTGAACTGAAATGGTGACCAACCTTGTGCACCAGACCTCACGCACCGTCGCCTGCATGTGTGTCAGACCGGACACACGTGCACGTGTGACACTGCACGTGTGTCAGACCGGACACACGTGCACGTGTGACACCGCACGTGTGTCAGACCGGGCCGACAGTGTCACAGCTGTCCGAAGGCAGCGCTCACCCTCTTCGCAGTCCCACTTGGGACAGCAGTTGCCGCTGGTGTGCCAGGGCGTGCAGCCGGGCCTGGGTGCCGGCTGGCAGGTGAGCGTCTCGACTGTCACCACCTGGCTGTTGACACACTGGAACGTGGTGCACGGTCGGTCGGTGCTGTCCGGCCAGGTGGAGCCCTCGGGGTGGGTCACACCATCCACCACACAGCCAGCTGTCGGTACAGGGTAGCAGGTCAGGGGCAGCACCACACAGCCAGCTGTCGGTACAGGGTAGCAGGTCAGGGGCAGCATCGCACAGCCAGCTGTCGGTACAGGGTAGCAGGTCAGGGTAGCACCACACAGCCAGCTGTCGGTACAGGGTAGCAGGTCAGGGGCAGCATCGCACAGCCAGCTGTCGGTACAGGGTAGCAGGTCAGGGTAGCACCACACAGCCAGCTGTCGGTACAGGGTAGCAGGTCAGGGTAGCACCACACAGCCAGCTGTCGGTACAGGGTAGCAGGTCAGGGTAGCATCATACAGCCAGCTTTCGGTACAGGGTAGCAGGCCAGGGGCAGCACCACACAGCCAGCTGTCGGTACATGGTAGCGGGTCAGGGTAGCACCACACAGCCAGCTGTCGGTACAGGGTAGCAGGTCAGGGTAGCACCACACAGCCAGCTGTCGGTACAGGGTAGCAGGTCAGGGTAGCACCACACAGCCAGCTGTCGGTACAGGGTAGCGGGTCAGGGTAGCACCACACAGCCAGCTGTCGGTACAGGGTAGCAGGTCAGGGTAGCACCACACAGCCAGCTGTCGGTACAGGGTAGCGGGTCAGGGTAGCACCACACAGCCAGCTGTCGGTACAGGGTAGCAGGTCAGGGGCAGCATCACATAGCCAGCTGTAGGTACAAGGTAACAGGTCAGGGTAGCATCATACAGCCAGCTGTCGGTACAGGGTAGCAGGTCAGGGGCAGCATCACACAGCCAGCTGTCGGTACAGGGTAGCGGGTCAGGGTAGCACCACACAGCCAGCTGTCGGTACAGGGTAGCAGGTCAGGGGCAGCATCACATAGCCAGCTGTAGGTACAAGGTAACAGGTCAGGGTAGCATCATACAGCCAGCTGTCGGTACAGGGTAGCAGGTCAGGGGCAGCATCACACAGCCAGCTGTCGGTACAGGGTAGCAGGTCAGGGTAGCACCACACAGCCAGCTGTCGGTACAGGGTAGCACACAGCACGACATGTAGGACGTCTGGTCTGGTGTTGGTACTCACAGCACCAGATGTATGATGTCTGGTCTGGTGTTGGCACTCACAGCACCAGATGTAGGACGTCTGGTCTGGTGTTGACACTCACACCACCAGATATAGGACGTCTGGTCTGGTGTTGACACTCACCGCACCAGATGTAGGACGTCTGGTCTGGTGTTGACACTCACCGCACTGTCTGCAGCACTCGCCGTTCGGCCAGACGGTCTGGCTACAGACGAGTGGCTCGCAGGTGGTACTCTGCACTACGGTGGTGGTGCCGTTGGTGCAGAGCAGTCTGTGACACGGGTGGTTGGCGTTGTTGGGGAACATTGTGCCGTGCTGGTGCAGCACGCCCTGCACCATGCACGGACACTCGGCGTAGACAGGGCAGCACTGGCCCAGCGGCTGATCCTCGCGGCAGCCGTCCAGCGGCGGCGGCGGGCACGTGTCGTGCTTGTCGACCAGCATGTGCGTGAAGCCGCTGACGCACACGTACTTGATGCACGGGTGGAGCTCGTCATCGTACCACTCGTCCAGGTGCTGGTACGTGACGCCGGTCAGCGCGAACAGGCACAGCGGCGAGTTGTGCTGAACCAGCGAGCAGTTGAAGTTGTGGCAGCACTGGCCCGCCAGCCGGTACGGCACGCACGCGTCGGTGGGCGCCGCGGGGCACAGCGGCCGCATGTCGGACAGCAGCCGCTGCTCGCCGCGCACGCACACGTAGGTGACGCACGGGTACTGGTCGTTGTCGTGCCACATCTCCCCGCCCTGGCGCAACACGCCCTGCTCGTCGACGCAAGTGCCGTCGTTGCCGTCGGAGGTCAGAGTGCAGTTGTAGTTGTAGCAGCACTGGCCCGGCTGCCGGTACGCCGCGCACTCGCCCAGGTTCTGCGGCTCCGGCATGCACATGCCGCTCAGGTCGATGGCGTTGACGCCGTCCTCGGTGCACACGTTCAGCGTGCAGTTGGAGGCGCTGGTCCAGGTGCTGTACAGCGGGTGGGACACGCCGTCCACCAGGCAGGCCTGCTGGTCGGCCGGTGGCGGATCGTTCGGCGGCGGGCGACTCGTTGGCGAAACGTGCGTGGTGCCGATCGGGCCTACGCTGACCAGTACAGTCGAGGCTTGTTGATCTCCGGTTCCGAGAGTTGGTGTTGCCGTGGAATTCACGGGATGGACATTTATGGTGGGACTGGCATCAGCGGGCGACGCCATGGTGTCCATCTGTCGTCCCGCAGCTGAAGCAGAAACATACACCGATACATGCGTAGAGCTCGGCACAGGCGTACACCTGAGATCAAGTGACACCGGATAGTGCCTGCTGGAAGATAAGGGGAATGCCTGCTGGAAGGTAAGGGAATGCCTGCTGGAAGGTAAGGGGAATGCCTGCTGGAAGGTAAGGGGAATGCCTGCTGGAAGGTAAGGGGAATGCCTGCTGGAAGGTAAGGGGAATGCCTGCTGGAAGGAAAGGGAAATGAAATGTCTCAAAAAGTTCCATCATTGATACGATACTCCGCTGGAGTGGGGTTTCTTGCAACTGGTACCAGAGGGGAGTCTTTCTCAACGTTGAGAACCCCTGGGCTATGTGCTGCGAACCCTGGGTCAGTTATGTCACGGATATGCGCTGCGGACCGCAGGTCAGTCACGTTAGAGCTATGTGTTGTGAACTCCAGGTCAGCTACGCTATGCCTCGCCACTGGCAGCTGCGATTCACTGGGGAGTTATCGACCTGGACACACTGTTATGCTGCTCACTGGGTAAAGAGTCGCCGAGCTATCGTCAAACAAGCAAGTCGCAGGTCCGGCTGCCAAGTTCAGTAGACAGGAGACAGCTGGCAACTGCTTTCTTAAACCAAGTCGGCAGCAAATCTGTTGCATCTGGATAGCTGTGGTCCAGACAAGATCTTCCCAGCTCTCACTGAAGCCACAAGAAGCCGGCTGGCTCCAGTCGGGCGCCAGCTTCGCCACCACGGTGCGCGGTGAGCCGGACAAGACTGGATCGAGCGCGTGCTGCTGCTGCCTGTCACCAGCACCAAGACCGGACAGGATCCAGGTCAAGGTCAACATTGCTACCGTTGGTCACGCGACCAAACAGCTGAAGTGGCTGCTGCTGCTTCTCATCCTGGACACGATCATCCAAGATCCAAGGCCTAGAGAAGCCGGGGTAAAACAATCTGGTACTTGCCAACGAGGAAAAGCGACAGATACCGGACACTCCGTCTCAGTTATAGTGACAGTTTGACATCTTATTGGCATTGAGTATGAGTTATCTTTAGACCTTTTTGCTTCTTAGCACAATCAATCAAATTGATTTTCATAGCCATCTATGCATTTGCGTATTCCCCATCTTATTTCCGTAAACATGCATGTCTAGCCTCCCTGAGCAGTTTGGTGATCCGGAGGTGCCAGAGGAGGCAAACAATGTTATGATGCGCAATAACTGCCATAGGCATGGCTGTAGCGAGCCTGTCACCTACAAACTGGCACCTGACGCAATAACTCCCATAGGCATGGCTGTAGCGAGCCTGTCACCTACAAACTGGCACCTGACGCAATTTAGAAACTGAACGCGACGCAAGGGTATCCTCAGGCGGTGAAGTTTGTCTTCAAATGCTGTTTAATTGAAGGTGATTGAATTTAATTGAAGTTTAATCTCAGTGTGTAGGGAGTGAAGCTCGATGTGCGGTTTGTGACTGGGCAGTCCCGACTTTATCATCTCTGAGAGTCAGGACTGTGACGGTACAGTCAGGACTGTGACGGTACAGTCAGGACTGTGACGGTACAGTCAGGACTGTGACGGTACAGTCAGGACTGTGACGGTACAGTCAGGACTGTGACGGTACAGTCAGGACTGTGACGGTACAGTCAGGACTGTGACGGTACAGTCAGGACCGTGACGGTACAGTCAGGACTGTGACGGTATAGTCAGGACTGTGACGGTACAGTCAGGACTGTGACGGTACAGGCAGGACTGTGACGGTACAGTCAGGACTGTGACGGTACAGGCAGGACCGTAACGGTACAGTCAGGACTGTGACAGTGCAGTCAGGACTGTGACGGTACAGTCAGGATTGTGACGGTACAGTCAGGACTGTGACAGTGCAGTCAGGACTGTGACGGTACAGTCAGGATTGTGACGGTACAGTCAGGACTGTGACGGTATAGTCAGGACTGTGACGGTACAGTCAGGACTGTGACGGTACAGTCAGGACTGTGACGGTACAGTCAGGACTGTGACGGTACAGTCAGGACTGTGACGGTACAGTCAGGACTGTGACGGTACAGTCAGGACTGTGACGGTACAGTCAGGACTGTGACGGTACAGTCAGGACTGTGACGGTACAGTCAGGACCGTGACGGTACAGTCAGGACTGTGACGGTATAGTCAGGACTGTGACGGTACAGTCAGGACTGTGACGGTACAGGCAGGACTGTGACGGTACAGTCAGGACTGTGACGGTACAGGCAGGACCGTAACGGTACAGTCAGGACTGTGACAGTGCAGTCAGGACTGTGACGGTACAGTCAGGATTGTGACGGTACAGTCAGGACTGTGACAGTGCAGTCAGGACTGTGACGGTACAGTCAGGATTGTGACGGTACAGTCAGGACTGTGACGGTACAGGCAGGACTGTGACGGTACAGTCAGGACTGTGACGGTACAGGCAGGACCGTAACGGTACAGTCAGGACTGTGACGGTACAGTCAGGACTGTGACGGTACAGTCAGGATTGTGACGGTACAGTCAGGACTGTGACGGTACAGTCAGGACTGTGACGGTACAGTCAGGATTGTGACGGTACAGTCAGGACTGTGACGGTACAGTCAGGACTGTGACGGTACAGTCAGGACTGTGACGGTACAGTCAGGACTGTGACGGTACAGTCAGGACTGTGACGGTACAGTCAGGATTGTGACGGTACAGTCAGGACTGTGACGGTACAGTCAGGACTGTGACGGTACAGTCAGGATTGTGACGGTACAGTCAGGACTGTGACGGTACAGTCAGGACTGTGACGGTACAGTCAGGACTGTGACGGTACAGTCAGGACTGTGACGGTACAGTCAGGACTGTGACGGTACAGTCAGGACTGTGACGGTACAGTCAGGATTGTGACGGTACAGTCAGGACTGTGACGGTACAGTCAGGACTGTGACGGTACAGTCAGGACTGTGACGGTACAGTCAGGATTGTGACGGTACAGTCAGGACTGTGACGGTACAGTCAGGACTGTGACGGTACAGTCAGGATTGTGACGGTACAGTCAGGACTGTGACGGTACAGTCAGGACTGTGACGGTACAGTCAGGATTGTGACGGTACAGTCAGGACTGTGACGGTACAGTCAGGACTGTGACGGTACAGTCAGGACTGTGACGGTACAGTCAGGACTGTGACGGTGCGCAGGCGACCCTGGTGCATTGCGCGCCTAAGAGGTTGGCTTTACTGACTTGCGGGATCTTTGTCTTCATCGGGAAAATTTAAATGCTTGAGCTATTCCAGCGTGAGAAGGTTTTTGTCAGCATTTCACCCTGACACTTTGATGGCATTGACGCTTGGATCAGAGTCTTTACTATACATTGACGCTTGGACCAGAGTCTTTACTATACATTGACGTTTGGATCAGAGTCTTTACTATACGCAGAGTTTGTGCCTTGTTGCATCATGCACCCCGACCCCACCACCTGATAGCATAGTTCCATTTCAACGACACAAATTTAGATCCAGTGTCAAGTGCCATCAATGACCTGACAGCAACATAATTTATGACATATAACACCCTGACATCTATGATGGTGCTATTGTCTAAAACAAATCAATTTATGCTATGCATTCAGTATGGCGTGGAAGTGCTTCGCATAGTGAACCAAGCTCAACAGTATAGTCTACCAAAAAAAACTACCTAAATTTGCATTTGAGCTCATTGGCCAAATTTGGAGAGAAAGAAAATGTTCGAATATTACGTTTGCTAACGTACTTAAGACGACGCAAGAACTAACTTCTTTTGTAAATGCATATTTGTCAGTTGGCGAGCGAAACAATACCAAACATGGAGGTATTCCCGACTCAGCCTGATATCTTTCTACCTCTAGGTAGGCAAAACGTGGATAAACATATCTCGTGAACGACCTAAGCTGAATTCATACCCCCACCCCATCCCAAAGCAATGCAGAGTGAAAACTTGGAATACTAAAGTGCATCAGCCAGCACCAAAAAGCATACATTAACTATATCCAGAACGAAAAATAACCAAGAGCAGGCAATTGTTTGGTCACACATCAACAAAATATTGTCAAAGTTTGCATGCTTTGCATTTTGCCATTGGCATTACAATATTGCATGGCAAGGAAATGCATGAAGTGTGCTTCCCTACACTTTTTAACATGCTGCTCAGTTTTTGCATTGCGCCCCTGATCTGATGGTTCCACGCACCATATAAACTTGGTGCAATGGTGATTTAACAATGCTCCTGAGTGTCAATTGCCGTATCGTTTTCTACATGATTTGCTATTAGGTAATGGAGCAACTTATTTGCTTCCATGCACCCACGTCTTCTATATCCTGATTACATGCAATTTATCCTGATTATTTCTGAATTCTCCACCACTACGATTCCATGGTCTCTTTTCAAATTAGTTTGTTCAATGTAGCCAAGTGGAAACAACACTTAATGAAACGAATACTTCCATCGTTTGGTAAAGTTTGCTTAAGGAATTCCTTTATATTCACGTCGGATTATGTGCATCATTAAGTTCCTTTGAAATCTGAAGTTAGATTTTGCAAGTTTATTCCTGCCTACGTATGAAATTGTTTCCACAGTGTAATGCAAGAAAGATAAATTCGCGTAAATCAGGGGTAAATTAAGAGCGCATGCTGGGTGTCGTCTACAAGTGGCATTAAGAGTACAAGTCTCCATCCTTGTCTGCAAGTGGCTCAGTCAATTGGTAAAATATGCACAGTAGAAAGCTAAACTGCACACATTTTTTCTTATTAATTAGTATGGAAAATGTATTTTGAATTCGGAGCCTGCTATAGGATGTCGAAAGCAGTGAAAATTGATGAATTAAACGGAAGTAAAACGTTGGAAAATTAAGCGAGAAATGTAACACAGGAATTCAGAGCGGACTATGATTTCGTAGCGAGATCCAGTACACTTTAGAATAAATAGTCGGAACAACAAATAAAATATCCATGCCAGAATAATTATGATAGCTCGCCAAAAAAAATGTTTGGTTCTTATGCAGGCTACTACACAAAAAAAATACGTTTGCTGAACACCGGAACCTCCCTCGGTATGCATGCTCCATCGAACTCGTCATAGTCGACCTAGGCACGCTACTAGCTTCTTTGCCATGCTGCAACTAAAAACAATATACTTGATGACGATTTGGAAATAACGTTTTTCTCAGAATCAACTCATCACGATCTGTATGTATCTCTTGCTTGTGTTTTCAACGAATCCACCGAAAATTGCTTCATTTGAAGAAGCCAAGCTGAACAGGATTTCGCATTTCAATCTCGAGCCTCATTTACAGCCAGTTTGAGGCACATTGTCCTGCAGTCGACTGACCTTGTGGGATGCTCTTGCCATACTCCCGAGCTCCACCTGAAACAAGAGCGTTGTCAATTATCAGTAGGCGGATGAATTACACGGCAATGAGAACAAACTACACCGAGCAGTGTAAGCAGAGCGAAACGGTAACTTAAAAATACTGAGCAGAGCGGAACCAGCCGTATGAGGGAGTGTCATGGATGCTTGGTGAGTTATACGGCTGCAATGATAACCCATTCCATAATGGATAGGTATCTACACTCATTATATGGATTGACAGTAGCTCTTTTTACTCCTTTACAGTCACAATTCGCTCATGGACACCTAATCCGCAGTTGGCATTGACATTGTGTCTGTCTTAACGCGCCATTTGACAATTAGCCTTATAAATGAGTGTCACTTGACACCTGTAGGCTGTAATGATACCATGTCCGTAGATAAAGCCAAATGCATCAATTGTGATTGCTTGTATGCATCGCGCATGCGCCAACAGAAGTGACGGGTGGTGTGTTCGTCCCGCCATTGTTCCAGAATACAGATGGAAGGACGACAGGCGAGTTAAATATAGCATAGTTGACTGGGATGTGCCTTGTTTCTTAAATACTATGAAAGTAGGGCTGCAGATGAATGGAATTTCAAAGCAGCTGACTTGCATAAGTCTATGCCCATAGAGTTGGTGTGTTTCATTAAAAAACTATGAGTAATGTTTGGAAAGGTGTAGCCTGTCGTCGAATCTGACCATGTGATCCGACATACCGCAGGACTATGGGATCTGACTCCAACCGGGATTTGACATACCGCAGGAACATGAGGTCTGACAAACCGGAGGACCATGGGATCTGACTCCGTCCATAGGATCTGACCTACCGCAGTACCATGGGTCTGACCTACCGCAGGACCATGGGATCTGACATACCGCAGGACCATGTGATCTGACCCCAACCATGGGATCTGACATACCGCAGGACCATGGGATCTGACTCCGACTATTGGCTTTGACATACTGCTGGACTATGGGATCCGACTCCGACCATGGGATCTACGATACCGCAGGACCTCCCTAACTATTTTCCGATCCTGGCGACATGCTTATAATTATAATATTCGTCCTTTGAAACGTTGAAGATGGTTTTCGTTGCCGATGCAAGGTTATTTGTGTGCCCAGCTATCAGTGTGTCATGCAAATTTTGTGCACAATTTGTGTTCTAAGAAACTCAATGTTTTTAAGTGCGCTACTACACAAGAATGTGTGGAAGAACACCGATAGTTTCGGGTGTAGGTTACTTTTCGATCCAGAAGGGTAATATTTTGCTTAGCTTTCCGGAATTCGTGGACGGATGGTGTAGCATAACCACCATAATGGGCGTGAACGAACACCATTAGATAATCATTGATGAACCAATGTCGTACAGACACTGGCAGATCCATGGGGGGGGAGGGGTAGCGGAGCCATGTCCCCGAACAGACCGGTTTTTGCCGAAATGTTGCACTAAAATGGCATCTTCTCGAACTTTAAGAACATTTCGGCGTCAATATTGCCTAAGCAGACCCCACGACTGTTAGCTGTTCAGACCCGTCAATATTGCATAAGCAGACCCCACGACTGTTAGCTGTTCAGATCCGTCAATATTGCATAAGCAGACCCCACGACTGTTAGCTGTTCAGATCCGTCAATATTGCCTAAGCAGACCCCACGACTGTTAGCTGTTCAGACCCGTCAATATTGCATAAGCAGACCCCACGACTGTTAGCTGTTCAGATCCGTCAATATTGCATAAGCAGACCCCACGACTGTTAGCTGTTCAGACCCGTCAATATTGCCTAAGCAGACCCCACGACTGTTAGCTGTTCAGATCCGTCAATATTGCATAAGCAGACCCCACGACTGTTAGCTGTTCAGATCCGTCAATATTGCCTAAGCAGACCCCACGACTGTTAGCTGTTCAGACCCGTCAATATTGCATAAGCAGACCCCACGACTGTTAGCTGTTCAGATCCGTCAATATTGCATAAGCAGACCCCACGACTGTTAGCTGTTCAGACCCGTCAATATTGCCTAAGCAGACCCCACGACTGTTAGCTGTTCAGATCCGTCAATATTGCATAAGCAGACCCCACGACTGTTAGCTGTTCAGATCCGTCAATATTGCATAAGCAGACCCCACGACTGTTAGCTGTTCAGATCCGTCAATATTGCATAAGCAGACCCCACGACTGTTAGCTGTTCAGATCCGTCAATATTTCCTAAGCAGACCCCACGACTGTTAGCTGTTCAGATCCGTCAATATTGCATAAGCAGACCCCACGACTGTTAGCTGTTCAGATCCGTCAATATTGCATAAGCAGACCCCACGACTGTTAGCTGTTCAGATCCGTCAATATTGCATAAGCAGACCCCACGACTGTTAGCTGTTCAGATCCGTCAATATTGCATAAGCAGACCCCACGACTGTTAGCTGTTCAGATCCGTCAATATTGCATAAGCAGACCCCACGACTGTTAGCTGTTCAGATCCGTCAATATTGCCTAAGCAGACCCCACGACTGTTAGCTGTTCAGATCCGTCAATATTGCATCAGCAGACCCCACGACTGTTAGCTGTTCAAATCCGTCAATATTGCATAAGCAGACCCCACGACTGTTAGCTGTTCAGATCCGTCAATATTGCATAAGCAGACCCCACGACTGTTAGCTGTTCAGATCCGTCAATATTGCATAAGCAGACCCCACGACTGTTAGCTGTTCAGATCCGTCAATATTGCATAAGCAGACCCCACGACTGTTAGCTGTTCAGATCCGATGCGCTTTTTTCTCTCGAAATCTGCCATTTTGTATTTTCCCCACCAAGCCAGGCTGTTGCATCCGCCTCTGAGCACAGAAACGCTCTATGGCAAGATTACGGGAGCTGAAGAGATTGAAAGCATGTCTTTGCACACGAGATAAAATGCTCAACGAACACCTATTATTATGCTCACTTAACCCTTTATAAGGGTATTGTTTAGTTGCCGCGATTGTCCGCATTATGGGTGTGAATCAGGGGTGATGCTTTGTATACTTTTAATGGGGGAAGTGCCCCTTCAATATTGGCTTTGCCCCTCCCCAATAACTTCAATATTTAACATAGTACCCTATGGAGCGGCCCCACCCCCCAATCCCTTTCGGCCTGCCCATTACCCTCATGTATTTTGCCCCTCAATAATTTTAAAAAATAAACACCCATGGTGTGAATATTTGTATCTGTGAGTGCTACAGATCATATTTATACATCAACGCTGCAGCATTATATGTGTGTAAATAAACACGTTGGTGTTTCTTGAGCAAACATCAGCGCAGTCTCAGTGAGCACTTCCGTCACGCGCTATGTGCGCTGCTATTTTATGGCGCTACAGGGAACGGAGACAGTCATGCCGCCCAATGCGCCTCTGGTGGACAAGTCCGGAAACTACAACAATAAACGCTGAAATATGTAGATATGGGAACATGAATAACAACCTAAAGTGTACAATATATTGGCAGCCACCTTGTTCATTTTCTTACAGTTCAATATGCTTCGCATCCTGTAATTCATTTTTGGATAATTTGGGCTAAAAAAGGATGCATCATGTTCAGAGCCGAAGGAACCGAGTGGGGTTGGGGATGGAAGGGGCAGGGGACAGCCGCCCCAGTCCAACTTTAGACAAGGAAGAAATAAATCTGGCAACCGTTGACCGGCACAGAAGACCCTTCGCTGACTCAAGTTGCCCACTAGCTGATACAGGAGATCCATGACCAGAGGCGCTGCCAAGGGGGCTGCAGGGGTCCGCCCCTTAGCAACCAGAAAAAAACAAGACCAAACAACAAATTTCGATATTTTAGTACGCGTAATCAGAAATTTACGGCGCGGTTCACGCGTCGAAAGCGGTCTCTTTTTATGGCATTTATTGTGTCCGTCCCTCTTAAGAAAATCCTGGATTCGCCCTTGTTAATAACGAACTCAGGAGACCCACACACTGACACAACAGACACACTGACAGAGACAAGAGACCCTGACGAACTCAGCAGACCCACACACTGACACGACATACACACTGACGGAAACAAGAGACCCATGACGAACTCAGGAGACCCTCACACTGACACGACAGACACACTGACGGAGACAAGAGACCACTGACGAACTCAGGGGACCCTCACACTGACACGACAGACACACTGACGGAGACAAGAGACCCCTGACGAACTCAGGAGACCCTCACACTGACACGACAGACACACTGACGGAGACAAGAGACCCCTGACGAACTCAGGAGACCCTCACACTGACACGACAGACACACTGACGGAGACAAGAGACCCCTGACGAAATCAGGAGGCTCACACTGACACGACATACACACTGACGGAGACAAGAGACCACTGACGAAATCAGGAGGCTCACACATTGACACAACAGACACACTGACGGAGACAGGAGACCCCTGACGAACTCAGGAGGCTCACACTCTGCCACGGCAGGCCTAGACAGAGGTAGAATGCCTCATGATCAGCATCGATGGCCTCTGACCTGCACAGGCCGCCACTTACTGACATGGGAGGACTCCTGACTGACACACGAACACTTCTGATTACACAAGAGGCCCTCTGAGACAAAGGAGGCCCCTACTCACACCGGGAGTCCCCTCACTGACACAGGGGGCCATCTGTGGGCAATAGAATCGTAAGACTGATTACAATACACGTTATGATGATGATGATGATGATGATGATGATGATGATGATGATGATGATGATGATGATGATGATGATGATGATGATGATGATGATGATGATGATGATGATGATGATGGTGGTGGTGGTGATGATGATCTCCGATACAGGATAGTGGCGGATTCAGCCGGCGTGGAGTAAAGCTCCCTCCCCTTCGGCCCCTTCGGGGCCCAAGTGGGCCCTTGAATGCATTGTGTTTTAACATAGGCCGTGCCACGCAATACATTTTCGCTCCAGGAGGCATTCGGGCGACTGGAGTGTCAACAATTGAAGGGTCTCTGAGCCGACGTGAGGGCCCCTGGGCCGAGGTGGAGGGCCCCTGGGCCGAGATGAAGGGACCCTGGGCCGACGGAAGGGGCCCCGGACTGATGAAGATCATCCTGGGCCGATGAATAGGACCCCGAGTCGACGGAGAGTTCCCAGGGACAGACGCCGAGGGCCCCGGTACGGACCAACATTGAGAGTCGACGGAGGGGCATCTGGTCGTTGGAGAGGTCCACGGGCTGACAACGAGGGCCCGGCCAGTAAAAGGGGCTTCTGAACCAATAAAAAGGGCCATTGAGCAGACGGAGAGGATTCCTAACGGCCGGAGAAGGCCCCTGGGCCGCTTTTGGGTGACATGGACTCCTCGACTACTCAGGAGACCTCGCCGTTGGCTCAGGTACCCTCACCGTCACGCCGAGGACCCTTCCAATGACCCCAGGTCCCATCCGTCAGTCCTAGGCATTGCATATCGGTCTGGGTCCCTCCGTCGGCCCGGGTGCATTTGATGTCGGCTTGGGGCCCTTTCCGATGGCCCGGGATCCTTTCTGGTGCCATGACACTGCCACAGACCACGCACTGCCCCTGCTCACAATCCGACTACTATCCAGCAATACACCAGGCTATCAACACACGCATTCAACAACATGGACCACCGCACAAACACAACTTCATAAAATACACCCAAACATGAACACTGGAACAATATCAACCAAAACACCACACACAAAGAACGCATTCTCACACGCCTACGCGTTGGGCACACCAGACTCACTTGCACCTCATGCTTAGACAACCAAAACCATAACGCAACGCATGCCACCATCATGGAATGGATTGGAGTTTAGGGGCGCGTCGACATCCAGGGTCGTTTTGATCCCGGAATGGAGTGCGCTTACATGGGTTTCCCGTACGGGGCAGCCTGCACGTGGGACAGTCTGCCGGGGCAGCAGCACCGTGCTCCCCGATTGGCGTGATTAAGTCGGGCTTAAAAGGTACCACAGCTTGATAGTCGCCATGGCGAATTTTCTTAAGCATCTGTGTATTTTATGTACCTTGACCACTGGGACCCCAAAATAATTTGGTCGTATGCATGTTGCATCATACTGCCACATGTTTTGCCATTGTACAATCACGTGTTATCTCGAAAAAAGCACGTCCGGATGGACGGATACTTAATACATACGTGGAGCGGCGTGCCGAAGGGGAGGCAAGAGGGGCCGTGACCCCTGAGATATTGTGGGGCCTCCAAGAATCGCGCCGCCCGGAAAAAATTGCGCCAAGCGCCCTAAAAATCGCGTTTGGCCGCAAAAAATCGCATTGCAACCCCAAAGCGTCGAGCAGGGGCCCATGAAAATGACGCTGCGGCTCCTAAAGTCACACCAAGGCCCCTGAAGATCACATTGGAGCCCCCAAAATTACACTGGCGCCCTTAAAATCACTTTGGGGGCCAAAACGTCGCGCATGGGGCCTGGAAATGACACCGGGCCCCCAAAATTGCACCAAGGCCCCTGAAGTCATATTGGGCCCCAAAAACCGACCCATGAAGATGACACTGGGGCACAAAATCGTACGGGACCCCTAAAAATCACATTTGGTGCCCCAAAAAGCCGCGCAGAGGCCCTTGAAAACGACTCTCGGCCCCCAAACTCGCAACAAAGCCAATGAAAATCACATTAGGAGCATCAAAAATATTTTTGGGCCCCTAAAAATGACGCCGGGTGCTCCAAAAGGTGGGGTTGGGACCCGTGAAAATAACACTGGGGCCAAAATAAATCGCACCGGGTCCCCCGAAAAGTCACACAGGGTCCCTACAAAATCACGCTAGGACTTCAAAAGGTCGCGACGGGGTCCCCGGAAATCACGCTGGCGCCCAAAAAGTCTCGCCGGGGTCCCTAAAAATGACGTTTAACGCCAAGAGACCTGGGCCGAGGTGAAGGGACCCTGGGGCGACGGAAGGGGCCCCGAACTGATGGAGATCATCCTTGGCCGATGAAAAGGCCCCTGAAAATCACGCTGGGGCCCAAAAAGTCGTGCCGGGGTACTTGAGAATCACGATGGGCCACAAAAAGACAGCCTAGACCCCTGAAAATCACGCTGGGGCAAAAAGAGCAGGCCAAGGCCCCTCAAAATTGCACTGTGGCTACCAAAAAATCGGATCGGGGTCCCTGCAAATCACACTAGGGGCCTCAAAAGTTCACGCCTGGCCCCTGAAAATCATGCTGTGGGCCAAAAAAGTCATGCCGGGGTTCTTTAATATCACGACGGGTCTCCAAAAGGTCGGGCCGGGGCCCCTGAAAATCACGCTGAGCCTGAGGGTTACAAAGAGTCACGCTCGGGCCCCTGAAAATCACGCTAGGGGCTCGACATGTCGCACTGGGACCCAGAAGTCTCATCAGGACAACCAAAAAAAAATGGAGCCGGGGCAACGAAAAAAAACAGTCCGGAGATGGACAATTACTCTGGGGTCCCAACAATCGCTCCAAAAGCCACGAAAACGTAAAAACAATTGGGCCCCAATAAACGTGTCGAGGCCACTAAGACTCGCGCTAGGTATCGCAACAAATGATGCCGGGGCCAAGCATATCGCACCTAGACCCAAAACGTCACGTCGCTGCCCTTGAAAATTACATTGGGGGCCAAAAATTCGCGCCGGAGCTCTACAAGTCGCAGCTAGCTTCCCGAAGCTGAAAGCCTACCCATAATATCACTCTGTGGCCACATAAATTGCGTCAAAGACCACCAAAAAAAACGCGTCGGCCCCGGAAAAGAAGCGTGTTGGGACACCAAAATATGCACCGGAAGCCCGAATAATGGTACCGGGGCCCAAAAATGTCGCGCAGGGTGCTTACAAAAATAGAACTCGACACCAAAGCATCACAAAGGGACTCCATCGAATCGACCCGAGCACCAGAAAAATTCAGAACAAGTCCCGAAAGAAAGCTCGCCTGAGGGCTTTTCTTCTCTGAAGGGTGCTATCGGCTGAAAAAAAACTCGTTGATCAAGCCGCAGTGGCGTACCAAAGAGAAAAAGGCCACTCCCTCCTCCTGAACAGGTGGGCTCTCAAGGATCGCGCCGGTACTCCCCAAAACGCTCTGGGACCTCATACATTCTTGTTGAGGCCCCCAGAACTCGTGTAGGGGGCTATAAATAAATACAGCGGGCACCAAAAAATCGCATCGGGCCCGAACATTTGTACCGGGCCGGCCCAGGTCGTGCTTGGGCCCAGCTAGGTACAACGCCCCCCGGAACCTGTGCCGAGATCCCAAATATCGCGCTCGGGGCCCACAATTCCCGTCGGTAGTCCCAACAATTCTGGTCAGGGCATACAAAAGTCTATCGGGTCTCCCAAAAACTGGCGTCGATGGCTCCAAATAAGAACAGAGTGGCCCTAAAAATCGCATCGGGACCTAACAAAAATCAAGCTGGAGCCCTAAAAGGAGAGATTCCGTGAAATAAATGTCCGAGCCCGGAAAATCGCTCTGGAACCCGAAACATTATCACCAGCTGCCATCAAAAGTCGCGTACGGCTCAGAAAAAAAGTACAGGAAATCGAACAACGGCGACGGGAAAAAATATGGCACCGGGGGCCAGAAAAAAATCACGCCGGGACTCTGACTTTAAAATATTCAGAAGAAGCAACCAGAAATAGCGTCGAGCCCAGAACACCGGTAACTCTAAAAGAACACAACGGATGCCCTCAAAACACACCGAGACCATGAAACCGTATGGGGGCTCAAGTACTGACGGGGCCCTCAAAAAGCGATATAGTTCTAAAAAAGGAACACAAAGACCGAGCACAAAATATACACATCGGTGTCTTCGAAACGCACCGGTACTTCAAAAATACCGTCGGTGAACAAACAAGGCAACAAATCTCTTTAAAAAAACGAGACGGGGTCTCAAAAATGTGCCGTAACAAGAATTGGTTGGAGGCCTAAAACACATCCGAAAACGAATAAAAACGTATCGTGTCCCAAATAAGAACGCCTAGCTAGGGCCTCGGTTCGGTAGCCAATCTGGGAGTGTGTCTAGCCAAAGAGATGTGGTGCACCAATGCTGAGCGGGTGCCTGGATTTCTTAACCACCAAGAAATGTGGGAAGAAGAGAACTAATCATCGAATTTAATTAGCCGATTATATCCACCGAACCCCTATACGAAGCATTCCATATCTCAAATATGGCACAAGACTATTATGTGGCAGCAATTAACAAAACGTAGGAAACCTAGCAGAAACTGGAGAATCGCATCAAGTGTTGCGAATGCGCCAAATGCGCAAGGCGTGTGTGCAGGTGCACGAACGTTGGCATTTTGGCTAACGGACGCTAACGTTGGCATTTTGGCTAACGGACGCTATTAACTGGGATGCTTGAAAGGAGAAAATTGTACGCTTTTAATTCATTTGTATGGGTGTAATTTCAGCAATGTGAGGTGACTTATCAAGCTATATCAAAAGAAAAACCTTCGAAAAGGATGGGCAATTAGGGTTGAAATCCGGTGATTTAGAAACGGTGGTGGTAATTTGGGCACCCTTCACAAGACAATTAAGTTTGTCACTATCATTGTGTTAAAAAATGGACCACCTTGAAAAATAGTGGTCCAAAACCGGGGACTTTTCTAAAGGGGGGTAGGTGGGCCCATCCAAATCCGTTTGCCCCCTAGTACAAGCCCTAAATACGCCACTGCAGACGTACACACACGCATACTGTCCACCTACCATGAAACACATACTCATACGAGTACATTGCACCAAATTCACTACTGCGAGACATCACAAATTACTGTACCACGAACAGCATCCCACTAAAAATCACCATTCTCCTCAATGACGAACACTACACAAACACCTCTTCCGCTTTCTTTCAACTGCGCGCCTCATTTCTGAATTATGAAAAAGGAACGGAACAGGAAATGACGAGAGAAAATACGATAAACAAAAATAACACAAATAGAAAGAAATAGAAAGCAAAAGATCCGTGACAAGGGAAAAAATGGATGTAAAAAAGATACGGTGAAAGAAAAAGGAAAAGGAGGTCCTTGAAGGGTATGAATAGAAAAAGGTACAACGTTCAAAGGAGTGCATATGTATGTGTGTATATATATATATATATATATATATATATATATATATATATATATATATATATATATATGCATGCATACATTTATATACATATATATACATATATATATATATATATATATATATATATATATATATATATATATATCCCTGTTATTGTTGTGCACCCTGGGAAATGAACCATGACCCGTCCCCTACCCACCCGCTCCACCTCATACCACAACTTAGCACCGTCCAGACTGGCCCTTCAACTCTACCTAACCATCCGCCATTTCTCATCAAGTCTACAAGCCAGCTCTGGACTCTCGACTCAGCACGGCTCATCTCTGCTAACGTCAAATCAGCCTTCATCGAGTCTATTCATCTACCATGTTCAAGCTAGATCTCATCGTCTCTTCTCGTCTGCTATCACCAACATCTGATCAGCCTTCAACATCTCTCGTCACCAGCTCTCTCAAGTCCGTTCTAATCACCATCTCTCGCCTGCTCTCTTGAAGCTGGCACCCACCACATCTGCATGTCCCCAGCTCCCCACATCTACACAATTCGACACACAAGACCACCAACACAGAATGCACAACACCAATACCGGAAGCAGCCGACATCACCAGCACGGTCGCAGGCTGTACACATTCACCAAGGAAAGAAGAAACAGATGAAACGAAATGGAATGCATTGGGGCCTGTGTAAAGCGTAATATGTGTAGTGGAACTAAATCTATGTAGTCTACTTCAATGCCTGAATTGTTGCAGCGCTGTAGCCAGTGCATTGTTATGTACTGCGAAGTATCAAGGATAAGCGAATGCATCAATAAGCATATTAGCACATTTCCAAGCCTAAATAGAAATACAATTTACCAAGTTTGATTCGTGATCTATCCAACAAGGCACCTCGCTGGCTAGTATTGGTATGCAATTTGTATGATTGTGGCGTTTTGCCAGAGACGGGCCTGCACCCACATTTGGGCACTCACCGATGGAGCAGGCGGCTGAAGGGCACTCACTAGTGGAGCAAGCGGCTGAGTGGCACTCACCGGTGGAGCAGGAGGCTGAGTAGCACTCACCGGTGGAGCAAGCGGTTGAGGTGCACTCACCGGTGGAGCAGGAGGTTGATATGGCACTGACCGGTGGAGCAGGAGGCTGATGGGGCACTCACCTGTGGGGCAGCCAACTGAGGGGCACTCACTGGTCGAGCAGGCAGCTGAGGGGCACTCACCGATGGAGCAGGAGGCTGAGTAGCACTCACCGGTGGAGCAAGCGGTTGAGGTGCACTCACCGGTGGAGCAGGAGGTTGATATGGCACTGACCGGTGGAGCAGGAGGTTGATGGGGGCACTCACCTGTGGGGCAGCCAACTGAGGGGCACTCACCGGTGGAACAGGCAGCTGAGGGGCACTCACCGATGGAGCAGGCAGCTGAGGGGCACTCACCGATGGAGCAGGCGGCTGAGGGGCACTCACCGGTGGAACAGGCAGCTGAGGGGCACTCACCGGTGGAGCAGGCAGCTGAGGGACACTCACCAGTGGACAGGCGGCTGAGGGGCACTCATCGATGGAACAGGCGGCTGAGGGGCACTGATCGTTGGATCAAGAGGTTGATAGGGCACTCACCAGTGGAGCAGGCGGCTGAGGGGCACTCACCGGTGGAACAGGCAGCTGAGGGACACTCACCAGTGGACAGGCGGCTGAGGGACACTCACCAGTGGACAGGCGGCTGAGGGGCACTCACCGGTGGAACAGGCAGCTGAGGGACACTCACCGGTGGAACAGGCGGCTGAGGGGCACTGATCGTTGGATCAAGAGGTTGATAGGGCACTCACCAGTGGAGCAGGCAGCTGAGGGACACTCACCGGTAGAGCAGGCGGCTGAGGGACACTCACCGGTGGAACAGGCAGCTGAGGGACACTCACCGGTGGAGCAGGCAGCTGAGGGACACTCACCGGTGGAGCAGGCGGCTGAGGGACACTCACCGGTGGGTGGAACAGGCAGCTGAGGGACACTCACCGGTGGAGAGACAGGAACAATCACCGGTGGAGAGCAGGGACACTCACCGGTGGAACAGGCAGCTGAGGGACACTCACCGGTGGAGCAGGCGGCTGAGGGACACTCACCGGTGGAACAGGCAGCTGAGGGACACTCACCGGTAGGGAGGCAGCGACACTCACCAGTAGGGAGACAGGTACACTCACTGGTGGAGAAACAGGGACACTCACCGGTGGAGAGACAGGGCCATTCACCGGAGGAGAGACAGGGACACTCACCGGTGGAGAGACAGGGACGCTCACCGGTGGAACAGGCAGACTGAGGGACACTCACCGGTGGAGAGACAGGGCTCAGCTGAGGGACACTCACCGGTGGAGAGACAGGGACGCTCACCGGTGGAGAGACGAGGGACGCTCACCGGTGGAAAAGGAGCTGAGGGTCATTCACCGGTGGAACAGGCATGAGGGACACTCACCGGTGGAGAGGCAGCTGAGGGACACTCACCGGTGGAGAGACAGCTAGGGACACTCACCGGTGGAGAGACAGGGCCATTCACCGATGGAGAGACAGGGACACTCACCGGTGGAGAGACAGGGACACTCACCGGTGGAGAGCCAGGGACACTCACCGGTAAGGAGACGGACACCCACCGGTGGAGAGACAGGAACACTCACCGGTGGAGAGACAGGAGGACACTCACCGGTGGAGAGACAGGGACGCTCACCGGTGGAGAGACAGGGACGCTCACCGGTGGAGAAACAGGGCCATTCACCGATGGAGAGACAGGGACACTCACCGGTGGAGAGACAGTGACGCTCACCGGTGGAGAAACAGGGCCATTCACCGATGGAGAGACAGGGACACTCACCGGTGGAGACACAGGGACAATCACCGATGGAGAGACAGGGACACTCACCGGTGGAGAGACAGGGACACTCACCGGTGGAGAGACAGGGCCATTCACCGATGGAGAGACAGGGACACTCACCGGTGGGGAGACAGGGCCATTCACCGGTGGAGAGACAGGGACATTCACCGGAGGAGAGACAGGGCCATTCACCGGTGGAGAGACAGGGCCATTCTCCGATGGAGAGACAGGGACACTCACCGATGGAGAGACAGGGACACTCACCGGTGGAGAGACAGGGACACTCACCGGTGGAGAGACAGGGACACTCACCGGTGGAGAGACAGGGACGCTCACCGGTGGAGCCCAGTGTCGCCTCACCTCGCAGCGGTCGACACGTGGCTGCACCAGAGGGGGGGGAAAACACACTTCTCAAAATGGGCCCCACCCGCCGGCTTAAACCACCTTGGGGGGAGGGGGCACCCCCCTTTTTGTGAAAGGTGTATCACGCGTTGCATGTCATATGCAGCAATTAAGCTATATTCTGAATTGTATCGAAGTCCGTACTAAGGTAGAGGAGACATGATCAAATGCGCCCGGGGGTAGAAGAAGCGTGGTCAAATTCACCGTGGGTACAGGAGGCGTGGTCAAGTGTACCAGAATGTAGAGAAAGCGTGATCAAATGTACCGGGGGTAGAGGGAATATGATCAAATGTGCAAGGAACAGAGGAAACGTAGCGGTGCCATCCAGTGGCGCAACCAGGATTTCAGTTCGGGGGGGGGCCAGGGTTGGAGAGCTGGCCCCTCGCAAGCGGGCCCCCCTCATGTTTTTTAAAAGTCTGCGGAAAACATGCACTTACTTTTGAGCGGGCCCGTATGTTTGTAAAACTTCGCAGAAATAAAAGCACTTTTCCTTTATCAGGGGCCCCGGTTCGAGGCGGGCCCTGGTTAAAACGGGCCCCCAGATTTTCAGTTGGTTCATAGGGCCCCTGATTCGAGCCACAGATCCGCTTCGCGGGCCCCTAGCCAGGGCTCTGAGTAGGGTGGCCCACTCCGAGCCAGGGGCCCGCGAAGCGGGCCCCTGGCTCGGAGCGGGCCACACAAAAAATTCGGGGGGGGCATGGCCCCTTGCCCCCCTGGTTGCGCTACTGGTGCCATCAACCCGAAGTGTATATGCAAGATGGTGCTGTTTTCGCAACTGGACACACGCGTTCCGATTCTGCCATTTGAACAGGTTTGGCACAGAGTGAATGGTTATGGAGAGAGAGAGAGAGGGGGAGAGAGAGAGAGAGAGAGAGAGAGAGAGAGAGAGAGAGAGAGAGAGAGAGAGAGATATTGCTGAAAATAGTGGAATTATAAATACAAAATTATACCTCAATCGAGTGGAAACTATTACCTACCAATTAGCAAACTAGATACTGAATTGTAATTTCGCTTGTAGCATTCCATATTTTCACCATATTTGGATACATATTGTACAGCATCGGACCAGATGTCTGTGCGCCGTTCCTAATAATTACGGCTTCCACGAGCTTCCGCCACTAAGGTTGACATATTGCTGATGAATCCCCAGAGCCGTATTTTAGTTGGTGCTTTTATTTTTACGCATAGTAGGAGGGCAGGCCATGTGCGGTCGAGATCGAATGTAGTATTGCAAACGGGGGCCATGGTAAAACAGGCAGAACATTGAGCTGTTTTTTTTAAACACACCCGACTGCTACCCCTTCTAGCGCCGCCAACCTTTCACGCGAATTGGTCGCGTGAATTGGTCGCGGTTTGCTGTATATTAAAATCAAAATATTTTCAATTCAATTCACCTTCTAAATCTTCTAATATCGCGTCTGTGCTCTTAGAATCTTGTTCAGCTGTTATTTTATAAGTTTCAGTTAGGCTGCGAATTAGACGACCACCATCATGAAACGCAGCGTTTTAGGGGCACTCTTTTTCTCAAATTCTTAGATGACGCGGTTGAGTCATAAATGGCGCGGTTGTTCACATAGCTCTCTTGTATGTGCTTCATTTCACACCTTGTGTTCGCTGTCCCCGCGTTTTAGTTGAATTTTGTTTTATTGTGTTGTGTTGTGTTGTATCTTGTGTGTAGTTGCACGGTTAGCTGTAGATTTTGCTGTCTTGAATTAGTGATATAAATTGAGATGTGTTCCGTATTAGGTATCTAATATGTTGATGCTTATCCTGTAGATTTGCAGTTTCAGGTCATTTCTGATTTCACGGAATGTCTTTTGCTAGTGCAATGCTTGTGAATGTGCTGAACATGATGTGAACACTTATTTCCTCTGCAAATGCATACTTTTCAGTTCGGAGGCAGCATGCCATGCAAAAATAGCCTTGGAGTTTAGTAATAAAGCATAAAAGGTAATGCTCCAAATGAAGAAAAAATGATGTAGCATAACCTAAACTAACCTAGCTTACCCATCTATGCAAGAAAGCAATTTATTTTTGTTAAAATTGAAAATTTCTGAGCATTAAAAAAAATGTTCCAATTCATAAAAACCTAACCTTACCTAACCTATCCTGAACTGTTTTTGAAGAAAACTCAATTAAAAGAAAATCACCCACACCCCGAACTTTTTCTAACTTCCCACAAAACCCTAACCTAGCTGAAATTAACTAAACATAACCCCCTTGTATGCTTCATGGAGGTATAATGTGTGTAAAACATGTTCAGTTGTTACCTTAAACTGTAATAATCTATCCTACATATTGTGCTTATCCTACATATTGTGATTGATATAGAGAAGGTGGCCTAAAATTAAGTGTCAGTATCCTAGGGTTGATTTTTCAAACATCTGGAAGAATCATCTGGAAAGAAGAGTGTTTTTCAATCAACATTCTTAAGTTTCCAAGTGATGGAAATACATGCAAGACTTGTTGACAAAGTGAAAAAGAGCTGATAGAGTTCATCAAACCAACTCATTAATTTGGTCCAACCACTTTACCTCTGATGATTATGATCCTGGCTATCTGATGCAGCTGAAGCTGATGCTGCAATGGCAATACCTGCCTCTTCCGAAACCTGGTGCCATTCCATGAATTAACCTGCCTACCAGATTTGTATGGTATGAAGTGTTGAATCATGCATGTCTGTTGTGCTTGCTGTATTTTGGAGAATCGTATCCTTGTATAGCTAAATGAAGAACCAGTTCAACTAGTTTGATGCCACTTCAACTCACATGAATATAGCACGACCACCATCAGTGAACTGGGACTGGAGCGTGACGGCCTTGCTGTCGTTGCCGGCTTCGTCGCCTACAAAATGAGGCGTGCCAATACAGCGCTTGGCTGTTCGACGTCTGAAGCACCGGAAGAGCTCCTGACAACTGTGTCCTGCTCTTGGCTCACCACCATCGTTTGCGGCCGGCTCTACGTGCCACAGACCTGGTAGACGGTGCTGGTAGACCAGTTTAATTCTTATTTCTGCTCCATCCTGGGCCCAACCTGCACCGGCGAGGCCAGCATTGTGAGGCGTCTGGTAGGCGTCATCAGCAGCCGGCAGCCGAGGCTAGATGTCTGTGTGGCACGGAGGCTGACTCGAGTTTGGATGCATGTGCGCATCGGCTGGTTGCACTAGAATTCTACTCGGCAGAGAGCAGAGGCGGGCATCTAGGCAGGTGCGCCAGCATGTCACCAGCCAGCGATAGGATGTCCACCCTCACTGCCGGTCATCTGTCACCGTCCCTGCTGTGTATTGTGTCGTGTCGCCCGGTTCTGCTCCTTTCTCCGTGTTTGCTGCTGCCGCCGTGACCGCCAGTTAGCGGACTGGCGGCGCCCCCTGTGCTCCCCGTCCTGGCGGCACTTGGCACTGCTTTCATGTCACCCGATCCTGCCGTATTGTTAGCGTGTTTTGCTGTTGCGACTGTGACTATTGACGGGTTGGCGGCGATCCCTGTACCGGCCCGTCGTGGCGGCACTTGAAAATGCTCTCGTATCGCCCGGTCCGGCTGTCCTGTTGGCGTGTTTTGCTGCTGCCGCTGTGACCAGGGGCAGACTAGCGGCGCTCACTATGCTTGCCCGTTCTGGCTGCACTTGGCACTGCTCTAGGCTCTGGCAGTGCTATCTGGCAGGTGTGACGTATGCCACTTCATTGTTGCTTGTATCTATCATTTGGCGTATGAACATTGATTGGAAAGAACGACATGCAAAGTCCCTTTGCTCCACGAACTTTGATTGCGATCATTCATTCATGCTCTGAACCGGAACCAGCACAGAAGCCGACTAGGTCGACTACGCCGACGCGTAGGAGCGTTTTGGAATGATCCAAATCTAGTCCTGAACGCATTGCTTGGGAATGCCACCAATACATGCCTGGCCGCTTTTGGAGCCCCATGTTTCCAGTCCGCCCGTCGAATATAGCCTACTAACTAGAGTGAAATTTTGCTTACTTTTGAGAGGCATCAGCCCCCTTTAAGATTGACGCGAGCCCACCTTCCACAATAATTTCATATTTTAACATGTGGCGCTAATGTGGCCTCTCGACTGAAGGTCTTCCTGTTACCTCCAGGCATTGCGTCCCGCAAATCATTTTCTGAAAGTTCCACCCCCGTTGCTGAGCTGGCACGGGGGTTTACAGATGCCCCATAAAAAGGAATGTCTGCCTCTCACGTGCTCCCTATGGTACTGTCGATCTGAGAATAAAAATTGTCACCTTCCTTGACATCTAAATCAGGGGCGTTGCCGCATATGGATGGGGATGAAAAGGTGTTTCGGTTAATTACTTTTGCCATGCAACACCACAAGTAAATTTGATACAGATTGGGGCTCTCTCCCCCACCCCCTCCACCTGGTTCCATCATGGCGACGACCACGCCTCAGATACGTCCTTACGGCATCCCGCCGAGGTAAGATGTTAATTCTCTGCCGTATCTGACTTGTCCTACCTTCCCTTGCACGCTCTTTCGGGTATAATATGCG
This sequence comes from Ashinkailepas kermadecensis, assembly GCA_034440615.1. NCBI lineage: Eukaryota > Metazoa > Arthropoda > Thecostraca > Neolepadidae > Ashinkailepas > Ashinkailepas kermadecensis. The sequence continues at coordinate 211,254 of JAOTOM010004957.1, forward strand.
CATGAAAGGTATTGGAGATGCCTTCCGGGACTATGACGCTCTAGTTTTGCACCTAAACCTCCTAAACCCTCGTTTTCTCCCCCGTAGTGTACACACGTTGCGTGTCTTCGAAGCGTGTAAGCGGCTGGCCCATGTTAAGTGTGTACCCCTGATGACGTCATTTAAGTACCTGCGCAGAAAGCTGCGCAGTAGGGATGACGCCACCTGATATCGCCTTGACTCCACCCAAGCGATATAAGAGGTGCAAGTGCAAGACTTAGAGCATTATAGTTCTGGAAAGGATCTCCAATACCTTTTATATGCATATTATTTCCAAGAGCCTTCAAAGGGCGGTAGGACAGGTCAAATAAGGCAGATAATTAACAGCTTACCGCATCGAGATGCAGTGAGGGGCGAAGCGTGGGCGTGGGCATCGCTATGATGGGAGCAGGGTTTTTTTTGGGGGAGGGGGGTGGACGAGCTCCCAAATCTGCATCAAATTTAGCATCGGGCTTATGGTGTTGCATGACAAATTAATTGACTGAAACACTCTTTCATTCTCCTCTATATGTTGCAGCGCCTCTGGTTTAGGGGGAAAGGAAGGGCACAATTGTTTTTTTTCCAGATCGACAGGACCCTAGGGAGTGCGTGAAAGTCAGACACTCCTTTTTATTGGGGAATCTATGAGCCTCCGTGCCAACTCGGCAGCAGAGGTGGAACTTCCAGAAAATGATTGAGAGGACGCAATGCATGGAGGTAACAGGAAGACCTTCAGTCGAGGGCCCCCATTAGTGCCACATGTTAACATTAAATTATTGGGGGAAGGAGGTGGGCTCACGCCAGTCTTAAAGGGGGCTGAGCCCCTCCCAAAAGATGTAAAATTCCACTCTAGTTAGCAGGCTACATTTGGCGGACTGACTGGAAACATGGGGAACCAAAAACGGTCAGGCATGTATTGATGGCATGCGATGCGATACCATTCCCGTTCAGGATTAGATCTAGATCATTCCAAAACACTCCTACAGGTCGGCGTAGTCGACCTAGTCGGCTTCTGTGCTGGTTCCGGTTCGGAGCATGAATGAAGGATCTCAATCAAAGTTCGTGGAGCAAAGGGAGTTCGCATGTTGTTCTTTCCAATCGATGCTGATAGGCTACATGATACATATCAGCAACAATGAAGTGGCATACGCCACACCTGCCCCGTAGCAGTACGAGAGCCCAAAGCAGTGTCAAGTGCCTCCAGCACGGGCCGGCATAGGAAGCGTCGCCAGTCTGCCCCTGGTCGCAGCGACAGCAGCAAAACACGCCAACAGGACAGCGGGACCAGGCGATACGAGAGCAGTGCCAAGTGCCGTCAGGACGGGCCGGTGCAGGGAGCGCCACCAACCCCTCAATGGTCACAGTCGCAGCAGCAAAACACGCTAACAAAACAGCGTGACCAGACGACACGAGAGCAGTGTCAAGTGCCGCCAGGACGGGCAGCACAAGGCACGGCGGCAACAGTAAATACGGAGAAAAAAAGCAGAATCGGGCGACACATGATAAACGGCAGAGGTGGTGACAGATTGCCGCCAGTGTGAGGGTGGACATCCTATCGCTGGCTGGTGACATGCTGGCGGACCTGCCTAGCTGCCCGCCTCTCTGCTCTCTGCGCTCTAGCGTAACCAGCCAATGCGCACATGCAGCCTAACTCGAGTCAGCTTCCATGCCACACGGACATCTAGCCTCGGTTACCGGCTGCTGATGACGCCTACCAGGCACCTCACTATACCAGCCTCGCGGGTGCAGGTTGGACCCATGATGGAGCAGAAATCAGAATTAAGCTGTTCTACCACTGCCATCCACCAGTCTGTGACACGTAGAGCCGGCCGTGACCGATGATGGTGAGCCAAGAGCATAACACAGTTGTCAAGAGCGCCTCCGGTGCTTCAGACGTCGGACAGCCAAGCACTGTATTGACACACCTCATTTTGCAGACGCCGCCATGCTCCATGCCGTCATGCTCCAGTCCCATCACAATCTTTCTGTTCAATCACAGTCTTTCTGGCAGATGTAGCATTCCTCAATTAATATCATCCTTGCTCTCACTTTTTTCCATCATATTGATAAATAACTTGAAACATCTCATTGGGATGGGACATATTTGCATGCTACCCACCACTGGACAAAAAAAACCACAGGACACCGACACTGAATTTTAAGCCACCTTCTCCAGGGGAAGAGTAGTCTAGGGGTAAGATGCTCGTCTCGCAATCGAAAGATTGTGGGTTCGAGTCTCACCTGTCACTACTCTTCGCCCACGACCAATCGGCGTGAGAGATTGGCGACGCTATATGACTCAACGGTCGACGTGTCGTAAAACCAATAACCAACCAACCAATTAAGCCACCTTCTCCATCTCAATCGCGATACGCAAGATAAGCAGTATTATTGCAGATTACTTTAAACTACAAATTTACCGGATAAGTGGCATCAGCATTTTAGATACCTAGGTAATATCGAACACATCTCAATTTATATAACTAATTAACTACAGCAAAAGGCTACAGCTAACAGTGCAACTACACACCACAAAGCAACACAATAGGATAATACTACAAGTAATACGCAGGTACAGCGAGCACTGATAGACATGAGTGACAAAACCTACGAGATAGATATGTAAACAACTGCTCGATTTATGACTCAACTGCGTCTTCTAAGAATTTGAAGGAAAGGAAAGCCCCTAAAACGCTGCAATCCGTTGTGATGGTCGTCTAATTCGCAGCCTAACTTAAACTGATAAAATAACAGCTGAACAAGATTTTAAATGTACAGATGCGATATTATAGTATTTAGAAAGTGTGCTGAATTGAAAATATTTTCATTTTAATATATAACAAACCATTAAAATGGCCCGAAAGGTGTACCCCAGATAACGTCATTTGTACCATTCGAGGCGATCCCGAGGCGACACGCAGGAAGGCATGGGGATGACAACCTGGGTAGATGTGTTGCTGGGTACTAATACTAAAGGGTACAACGGAATCTAGTATGTTTTCTAGTTCCAGCCCTGGTGACGTGGAAAGGAATATGCGAGATTTCTAGTAGAATCTATCAGTATTTTAGTATCTACGATGACGTCACGTAAACATTCCATATACGCTTTAAAACCTGGCTAGGATTCATCTGTGGCGCAGCAAAGACATCCGAGTATTGTTGTGGTTGGGCATACGGTGTTTCTGATTGTTGGCATGGGAAATTGGAATATGAGTCTGATTAATATTCTTTGGTTGGTTCTTTGGAATCCTAGGTTATTGAACATTCTCTTAAGTTTGGTGCAGAATTTCCTCAATTCATAGGATACAACAGCCCTCAACCTGTTACCGTTCATAACCCTTAAAATTTCACGAATTGAAATTGAAACCATGGCTGGATTTGCCAAATATGAACCTAGGCCTACCGGTAAATTTATGTTTTAATGTGTTTTATGAATCCTTGGAATTTATAATTCCAATGCAATGTTTATAAAGATGACTAAGATGATGGATCACTCATTTTCTGTGCAAATGCTCACTTTCAGGTTGTGAACAAAATAACACCAAAAATGGGCTTTCATTTAGTTAGCATAGCATACAAATAATGTTTGAAAATGCAGCATAACCTAACCTAGCCTATCCTAACCTTTTGATGGAAATATCCTCATTTCCAACTATGATTCTTTTGTCAACTCAATTTGCTTGCAAATTACCATGCATAATTAATGCCATTTTCTTAACTGAGTGCATATGCATTGGAGCATTCTTTATGCATGGACACATCCTAGACTGCAAATCTTAGTAACTTGAGGTGCACTGTGTGCATCAGCTGGTTCACAGAGACCCATGATCCCTAATGGAAAAGGCACACTGAGTGCATTTGGCATAAAAATTGGACCAACTGCAGTGCAAAAGATGCTATTAAGAAGAGGATTTGTGGCCATGCATGCCTAAAAAGGTGAATGAAGCACTAAGCCATCTCTTTTTATGACAAGTAAGGTGCATTTTTTTTATAAGATAGCAAATAATTTCAGGAGTTCGTAGGAATACCCGGTAGTAATGTTGGAGAACGGCATTAATTATATGTGTGATCTTCTAGTAACCTAAAATGGTGTGGATGTCTGAAACATGTCTGTGTGTATTCATACCAATATTATAAGATTCAGTGCACTGGATATTCAATTTCAGGTCCATTTCAATTGAAGTTTCATCAGTTCAAGGAGGGGGTTGGTCACCTTGTGGCCTTACTCTGAGATACACTCATTGTCAGTGCTATTGACAGGCCTTCAAGGCTGGTGCAGGGGAAAAGTCAACCTTTTTATCCAGATGTCTCGAAATGTTTGCTTGAAAAAAAAAAAAATCCACAGCTTTAAGCTGCAGTGTTTTGAGGTTCTGGCAGGAACTGCTCCTACTGTTCACACCACCTTCCCCTCCCCAATAACAGAAACACCTATATTTCATGGGCTAGATTTTACATTGGAGGTCTAAGCCCCTTTCAGTGATTAAGGCTCAAAGTTCACATATCTCAGATAGAGTAGCGTGGACAGTGGCGTACCTAGTATTTGCATGTGGGGGCAATCGGATTTCGAGGTGGCTCAAGCAACACTCATACAAATGGTCGCCGGCTTTGGACCAGTATTTTTCATAAGTACCCATTATTATTTAATGCTATGATGAGTAGGAACAACTTAATTTGGCGCTGCAAGGTGCCAAACCTATCACCATCGTTCCGAAGTCAGTGGATTTCAACCTTCTCCCTCCTGTTTAAATGTTTCCGAAATGGCCGGCATATATATATATATATATATATATATATATATATATATATATATATATATATATATATATATATATATATATATATATTTATATATATATATACATATATATGTGTATATATATATATATATATATATATATATATATATATATAGATATATTTATATCATATATATATATATATATATATATATATATATACATATATATATATATATATATATATATATATATATATATATATATATATATATATATATATATATATATCTATATATATACATACCTATATAAATATATACATATATATATATATATATATATATATATATATATATATATATATATATATATATATATATATATATATATATATATATATATATATATATATATATATATATATATATATATATATATATATATATATATATATATATATATATATATATATATATATATATATATATATATATATATATATATATATATATATATATATATATATATATATATATATATATATATATATATATATATATATATATATATATATATATATATATATATATATATATATATATATATATATATATATATATATATACATATATTATTGATTATTACACTATGGATTATTGCGTGCAAAATACATGAAATGAATGGGAAGCCCGACATCGATAGGACGCATGTTCTATGGTACCCAATGTTAAAAGTCTAAATTATTGGGGGACAGAGCCAACACTGAGGGGGCATTTGCTCCTCAAAATTATATCAAAGAACACCTCTGGTCTAGGCGCATATGAATGAAAAATGAAAACGATCCTGAAAACCAGCTGCAGGTTCCGTATCTGCACATGGGTGATAAGGGCGTGACATTTCAACCGGTATCGGTACCTCTGCCGGTTGCCTAAATATAATGTTGGCGCCTTTTCCTGGCCGGAGGGGTACCACATTCCCATGGGAGGCACATGCCCCCCCGGTGCCCCCACCCTTGTTTATACTCTTGCACCGAGTGGAGAGGAATTATGTTGCAACAGTTATCTCTTACTTGCTCCTACCCCTCCTTGCCAGCCGTGATCTTCAGTTGGCCTGTCTCATCATGCTGCTACTACCCGTGGCACCGCTCGATTCCTGCGGCGCTCGACATGAATGCAGTCAGCGCGGATCCAAGCAAAAAGTCATAGTGTTATGGAAAAATAAGGCTCATATTCGCGGACAAGATTCTTCAAGCTTTCAAATGAACCCGATTTTGTCCCTTTTTGACCGTACTTAAGATCGGAAATGACGTGTTGAAAACACGGAAGTTTGGCTGGAGCGCCTGTGGGACTGAGCAATTGTCCAGCCCATGTGACGTCACCGATTGCCAAACAATATTGGACCCCCCGATGACAACGGCCTGACTCCACCTAATGTATAGCCCGATCTTGTAGCATGACCTTATTCGACTTTTTCCGCCATTCGCCGTGACTGTCGTTTCTGTTACTCCCGTGATCGCTGTATAAAGTGCTTAACCCTGGAGTCCCGGCAGTCCGCGCTCGCCTGTTACATAAACAGGCTGGTTGGGTCCACCCGGTTCCGTTTTGGGGTAGGAATTGCAAGTTGTTTACTGCTGGCATACCTCCTTGCCGAAAACAGTGAAGTGCAGGTTGAAGACATGAATCTGTCTAAGTTAGGGAAAACTCAATTGAAGAGCCTGGTAACGGGCGAGGTGAGAAAAGCCAGTCGGCACGTGGTCACGTGCATGAAAATAGGCTTTTATAGCCATAAAGTTATGTGTTCAGGCTTAATATGAATAGAGCAACAGGACTCATAAAGGGCAAGCCTGCTTTCTTTACCTTTCGGCCGACACATACTGCCAAGGTTAGTGATTTGTAAAGAGGTGTACAGTGACGTCACAGGAGTCAGGGAAGTGACGTCACAGGAGTTGGGTGTCGATGTGCTAAGTTAGGTTAGCTTAGGTTAGGTTAGGTTAATTTAGGTTAGGTTAGGTTAGGTTATGTTCGTGCCGGTCATCGACACCAGACTCCTGTGACGTCATTTCCTTGACTCCTGTGACGTCACTGTACACCTCTTTACAAATCACTAACCTTGGCAGTATATGTTGGCCGAAAGGTAAAGATTACCGGTCAAGCCTATAAAGGATAGATACATGGGTTACCTACCTACCAGATGGCACTGAGACCATGTGTCCCACCCTCTCCTGTATGGAAGTTGCACCCCTCAGGCAGTTGGAAACTTACTTTCCGGGTTGGGAGTCGGAGTGCATACCGATTTCTTCCGGAGTCCATTTTCATGGACATTATTTTGTATGCATGGAATCTGTTTACCAGTAACTGACTGGAAAAACCTAAATCAGTACCTACATAATATGCATAAGTAATATTCTCATTTTTAGTCAAACCAAATGCCAAAACATACGAACAAAGAAGTGAACAATGGATGGCACTGCCCGGCAGTGACCCATAATAATCAGCACTGTTTCGTTCTTATAACTCAGGAGAAATGTGGTTTCCTTTCACTGTTGGTCTCAGTACAAGGCTAGCCATATGAAAAAACAAACAAAAATACTTCACACTTCACCCTCAGCTCAGAGCGCATACCTACCTACGCAGCCAATTTCCCACATAATACGAACGCAACTCCGCTACCGCACACGCCACAGTTGGATGTGATCAAAGCAAAGGATCAGCCAAGGTCTTGTGTTTACAGTATGACACTGTTAACCATGTGTTCAAGGTTGCTAATGGTTATGACATATACAAAATATCTTGCATTGATTGGTTGACGGACAGATTTCAGAACAGAAAATGCTAACGCAGCCAATTCTGATCGGTGGCCTCCGGGACTCTGGACTCTGGAGACGTCTCTTAAAACTGTCAAAATTTCCCACTATAGGGTGGCAGGATCATGGGTATTCCAAGATGTGGCTCCAGAGCCAGAAAACAGTGTTCTCAGTGTGGATGCACATCATCTTGCAAGTTGCTGTTCTCTCACCTGGTTCTCTCACCTGGTTGGCACGTTGTTGTCGGCAATTCCGGTGGTTGAGATTGATGGAGTATGTGAAGCTGTGGTCTGGCTGCTGACTGCTACAAAAAGTGATTAGTTTGAGTGGTGACCGTAAGTGGAATAACCAGCGTTTTTTTGGGTGTCGTTCTGTTTGTTTTTATTGATATCTTTGTTCCCACATTTGTGTCGGAGTACATGTGAAGCCCATCCTATCCAGAATGAACCCAGAGTGCAATTTTTTTTCAGAGATAAAATCTCTTAAGAAGTGCCTTAATTCCCACCCTACCCTCAGGTCAGGAAATGGTGACCCTCTGGGAAGGTAGGTGCTGTTGTGCATTCCTCAAGTTATGTAAGCTTGTAGGTATTAAGGGTAATTGTCAGTTTCTATATTTTTCAAGCACAGTGTTTATGAACATAATTAAGACTATGCAACCATTTATTTCATCTGCAAATGCTTACTTTTCAGTTGCAGATGGGCAATATGATTGATGATGTCTGGCATAGTACCTACTGCTATGATATTCACCTTCAGGTAATTTGTGAATCCCTAGAACAATTATTTGAGATGGATGTGTATGAATGTGATTACATTGTTATATAATTATTTCTTGTTAGGTGTGAGATGTCAAAACAAGTACAGCGGGTTAGTTACAGGATGTTAGAATTGCCATGGAAATAATACAGTTTAAAATGCTTAGGTGCTTACAACCCAGCTTTTAGATGATTGCATACATATAGCAACATGTTTTGCATGTTTTCGGAGGTATGTAATTTGGGGATGTTGATATCAAAGATAACAATATAAACACCTATGTTATATACTGGTATTTGTAACATAACACATCATAGGAAATCTCTTTACATGCAATTCCACTACTGTATGTTCATTATCACAATCCTGGAACCACCATGGTGAGCTTTTGCTCACCATGATGCACCACGAGCTTATGCATGATATTTATAAATGTATACTGTTAGAGATGAAGGCTTCAAGCTCCTGTTGCCCCTGCAGCCCCTGTTTTGCTGTTACTTTGCTCTCCAACTGAAAAGTAAGCATTTACAGAGGAAATAACTGGTCACATTGTCACATTCATAAATGTTGTATTGGAAGAAATCTAAGAATTTAATAAACAGCTTAAAGCACATTTATCAAATTTTCAACCTCCTTTGCTGATGCCCCAGTGTGTTACCATGAGCAATATTATCAGTATCACATATGAAAAAGCAGGTTGTCTGGTTGTATAACTTGCTCAGTTGGTGTTGAGATGTAAATAATATATGTCCTCCCTGGATAGTTTGTGATAGGCAATGGAAATAGAACTGTATTTGGATGATTCCTTACTGTGAAATGGTTTCAACCTCTGATTTTGATGAGTATATTCCTCAGGACTTGGCTGCTATATCAATATGAAATTGTGTTTACGTCCTGGCCTTGATGCATACAATTGTGCATGTAGACACACTGCCAAACTGTCTGTGCTGAATCCACTGCTAGGTATACTTGCTGCTAGTATAATATCTAATGTATCAGCATGATCTAAAGCATGACGGTCCAAGGTCCACCAAGACCACAGGGCCCATCTTAAAGATTCCTGCAAAATGAGCACCTACTAACATTAATCACACCCCATCCACCCCTAATTCTCATGTTCTTTCCACACAAAATATATCTAAAGGACAAGATTATCTGACCTAAAGGCCTATCCACCCTGTTTTTGATTTCATCCAATGAGTGACTTCTCACTACATCAGCAGGCAGCCTATTCCATTGATCAACCATCAGTCGACTGAAAACTTGTTGGCATTTAGCTGTCCAACCCAAATTGGTGACCACTATGCCATATCCTAAATAGAAGAGCATCACTCAGATTGCCATCATCTAACCCATTTACAATTTTAAACATCTCAACCATATTACCCCATGATCTCCTACACTTGAGTATGTATCTAATGCCATAGGTGCCTCTCCATATTCTAAGTTCCCAGGTCCACTTATCTGCCTGGTAGCTTGGCACTGCACTCTTTCTAGCATACCTATATCTGTTTCAAAGTAGTGGCCCCATGCCTGTACACATTATTCCATTTGTGGTGGGCAAGTACAATTTGTCATATCTTCCTTACTGTTGTATTTTGCACTGCTATTTATGACCCACTTCCTGTTTCACATCCAGTTCCTAGCATTCTGATTGCCCTGTTACTAGCTGAATTACATTGTTTTTCTGCTTTAAGGTCACTTGAAACTATCACACCTAAATATGTTTCCTCTTCAATGACATCCAATTCACTACCTCCTATTGTAGGTATAAATGTCCAACCTCAATACTCCAGATGCACAACCTTACAAATATCATAGTTGAAGAGCATCTGCCATTTATTAACCAACTTTTTATATCCTCCAAATCTAGCTGAATATTGTTTGATTCATCACTTGTTAACTATTCCTGCCATCAGCAAATCTGAGTGATGAATCATGAATCTTGCTTTGCTTATGTCTTAGTACAATCTACACATTGCTTCCATTGTCAACTTTCCTAATTACCCTAGTATCCATGTTGAGTATCCAATAAGAGGTTATGCATTAATAGGTGAGCCTGAAAGATGGCACAATTGAAGGCACTATTTCCGCAATGGTACTCCTGTAATAAATATGGAGCACAAGTGCCAAATTGGAATGATGCATGTCACCTTGTTAAGTAGATTTACTGGATTCCCTAAGGCTCGACGATAATTGAAAACATTACGTTTGGTCACAGCTTGCTGTTGTGCTGATGGCAGATGATGCTGGATACACTGCTGGCTGACGGTTGTGCTGGCGGCAGATGACGACGCTGGACGCGCTGTGGGCCGACCAGCCGACCGTGGTGACGTTCCTGCGCCGCTTCGGATGAGTGTACTGCCGGCTGGGGGCGAAGGACCTGAGCGCCATCCATCCCCAGCTGAAGCGGCACGGCGTGCGTCTGGTCGGCGTCGGCCTAGAGGAGCTGGGCCACGAGCAGTTCGTGCAGGGCCAGTACTTCTCAGGAGGTGAGCGCCGCCAACACCCAAGTCGTGCTGCTTGTGTTGTCCAGACCTCGTGTTGAGAGTCCAGGTCATGTTAAGTGATTGTTCGGGAAGTGTGAGTTATTACATGAGATGCGGTGATATTTAGCATTTCCATAGGCCAAGGTTATGCAAAATTGTCTTTGGTCAATTCCCCTTCTCCCAAAAATACTTGCAAAAGGCAGAACTTTGGTGCTCTATTTGCTGTTTTATCACGTCATATATAATACAGCCATTGCCCTTTGCACATCTGGTAAGACGGTCCTATAACGCACACTCCATAAAAGCGCACATAAATTTATTTTTATTACCACTGACGCATACGTCGCACCGAAAGGATCCACACATAATAAAACAGTAATCTGACGATTTCCGCTGGGTAGACATGCATGTGCGTTGCTTCCTTCCTTCATAGAATGCTTCCTTCATAGAATGAATAGAAGCTTGTTTTCGAAAGTAAGTGCTGAATTGTAGTTGCAAAAAAGTGAATTACAAACAATATTGCATAGTATCGGTACCTAACATTTTCGGAGACTATGACTAACTATGTATAGCTTGTGATAACACATATGATGACGCTTTTGAAAGCCAGCTCCAACACGTTTCTCGAGACAGGATTGCAAGTTACCGATATATATGCACTGAGTTGGAGAGCGCTGGAGAGCGCTTGTCGGCTTTTCCATTGACGTCCAGGAGTTATGCCCTTATTACGCACTCCCTGCACACATATACAGGCAGTGTTCCACCTCACGTTTGGCTACCCACATATCTACGATTTTTCAAATGAGTGGTGGTGCCCCTTCGTTGGGCCAAAATTGTATCAGAGGGCGCCATGCAATTCTCATCCCCCAAATCGGAGACAAGTTAGAAAAGGTGATGACGTTTTCCAGGAGAGCACCAAACATGGAAATTTTTCATTGAAAACTGCAAAATGTTGTGCTTCCTCCGAACTCAAGGAGGGAGCGCCCAGTGGCAACTCCAGGAACTGGTCTGCCGGTCCACTTGTAGCGAGAGGATGTAGGTGGCTATTGCGACCTTTTCCTCTCACTTTTACATTTCGGTTTACCCTCGGATTTCTCGTCATTATGAACTCCTGGAAGGGGCGGGGAGTAGACGTGAACGAACGGGCCCTCAGCAGTCCCGCGGAAGGACGCTCGTCTCCAAACTGACAGGTTGTGGGTTCGAGTCCCACCTGCCGCAGCATTTCGCCCGCGACCAATTGGCGTAAGCGATAGACGACGCTGTTTGACGATACACATCGACGCATCGTAGAGCCGATAAGCAGCCAGCCAGTGTACCGTGGTGACGAGGTCACTATAGAGGTGGGACTTGCCCTTCCAGCCAGCCAGTGTATCGTGGTGACGAGGTCACTACAAAGGTGGGACTTGCCATTCTTTGACTCTGCCCTGGTGGCACACCTAATTGAAGTAAAAGTGATCCGATGAAGCGTTATATATTGAAGCGAGTTAAAATCGCCTAATTGTGTGGTGTGTCCACAGTATAGATATTCATTTTATATGCGTTTGCGGTGCGGACGCAACATGGGGGCATTGAAGCATGTGAGAGAAAACAAATATCGCATTTTCGTGCAAAGGTTACCTGGTCTTGAAAGGCTGTCAGTTCTAGGTCAAAGAAGTGATATTGTTAGCCATAATTTCATTTATTTTGTTTTATTATTCGTCAGTTGATCCCGTCGTTGAGAACGTCGTTGATCCCGACGTTCGTCATCGTTTCAGTCATCCCGGCTGATGGTGCCAGTTGGTTTGCACGAAGCTCGTCTCGTCACATGTGTGGCTGTCCGGTCTTGTTTCAAGACCGCCCATTGCCACGGCCGTAACTCGGCTTCCATTGGCAGATCTTTTTGTGGACGCCAAGCAGGAGAGCTATAAAGAGATGAAGATGAAGCGCCATGGATACTTCAGCATCTGGCCCAGTGTGTTCGGCAAGAAGGGCCGCGACACCATGGCTCGGGTGAGGGTCGCTTCGGCAACGCCGTGGCTTGGGTGGCTTCGGCAACGCCATGGCTTTGGTGGGGTCGCCTTGGCAACGCCATGGCTCTGGTGAGGTCGCTTCGACCACGCCATGACTCGAGTGGGGGTGGCTTCGGTGACGCCGTGGCTCGGGTGGGGGTCGCTTCGACCACGCCATGACTCGAGTGGGGGTGGCTTCGGTGACGCCGTGGCTCGGGTGGGGGTCGCTTCGACCACGCCATGACTCGAGTGGGGGTGGCTTCGGTGACGCCGTGGCTCGGGTGAGGTCGCTTCGACCACGCCATGACTCGAGTGGGGGTGGCTTCGGTGACGCCGTGGCTCGGGTGGGGGTCGCTTCGACCACGCCATGACTCGAGTGGGGGTGGCTTCGGTGACGCCGTGGCTCGGGTGAGGTCGCTTCGGTGACCGTTCCATGCTAACACGCAGCATATACGTGAGCATCGTGTATATGAACACAAGACATCTTCACTAGGATAGACGCACGACACATAGGATGATACACCAGTCCCATTGGAGAAGTGGCGGCGCCATATTTCATACACGAGAAATTGGTGATACCACAGTCACAGTGTTACCATTTCTTTAGCACGCTGTGCCTTTTGACGCTTTTTTGGGGCGGGAATGGCCGAGTGGTTAAAGTGTTGAGCTCTACTGTGTTGAGCACTTACTCATATATGCGAAAGTGTTTTGATTGTTTTGTAAGCGTGTGCATTTATCGAGCATTGTCGGTAGCTTGATCCATCCTGAACTGTGGCTCGTTCGTGACCTGACCAGATCTATCCTGACCTGTGGCTCGTTCGTGACCTGACCAGGTCTATCCTGACCTGTGTACAGTGGCCGCCGCCCGAGCATGTGTTCGTGACCTGACCTGGTCGGGCTGCGGCCGTATGTGTGCGGTCCGCCTGACCGTCTGTGCTCGTGACCTGACCTGACCGTGCCGCCTGACCGTCTGTGCCCGTGACCTGACCTGGTCAGGCTGCGGCCGTATGTGTGCGGTCCGCCTGACCGTCTGTGCCCGTGACCTGACCTGACCGTGCCGCCTGACCGTCTGTACCCGTGACCTGACCTGACCGTGCCGCCTGACCGTCTGTACCCGTGACCTGACCTGACCGTGCCGCCTGACCGTCTGTGCCCGTGACCTGACCTGACCGTGCCGCCTGACCGTCTGTGCTCGTGACCTGACCTGGTCAGGCTGCGGCCGTATGTGTGCGGTCCGCCTGACCGTCTGTGCTCGTGACCTGACCTGGTCAGGCTGCGACCGTATGTGTGCGGTCCGCCTGACCGTCTGTGCCCGTGACCTGACCTGACCGTGCCGCCTGACCGTCTGTGCTCGTGACCTGACCTGGTCAGGCTGCCTGACCGTTGTACCGTGACCTGACCTGACCGTGCCGCCTGACCGTCTGTGCCCGTGACCTGACCTGACCGTGCCGCCTGACCGTCTGTACCCGTGACCTGACCTGACCGTGCCGCCTGACCGTCTGTACCCGTGACCTGACCTGACCGTGCCGCCTGACCGTCTGTGCTCGTGACCTGACCTGGTCAGGCTGCTGACCGTTGTTGATGACCTGACGGTGCCGCCTGACCGTCTGTGCCCGTGACCTGACCTGACCGTGCCGCCTGACCGTCTGTGCCCGTGACCTGACCTGACCGTGCCGCCTGACCGTCTGTGCCCGTGACCTGACCTGACCGTGCCGCCTGACCGTCTGTGCCCGTGTCCTCAGGCGAAGGAACTGAACATCCAGGGCAACATGGAGGGCGACGGCTTCCTGATGGGCGGCACACTGGTGGTGTCCGCGGGAGGCCAGCAGGTGCTGCTCCAGTTCAAGCAGGACGGCGTGGCCGACCATGTCGAGAACAGCGACATCCTCAAGGTGGGCGTCTGTGGGGAGGCCATCCTCAAAGTGGGCGTCACCCCTGGGGAGGCCATCCTCAAGGTGGGCGTTAGCTCTGAGGGGGAAGGGTCGAAAGCATCGCCATCCCAGTGTTGGATTTTCACTTCTCAGTCTTGGACTGTATAATTTTTGGGCTAGCCAAAATATGGAGTGTATAACCTTGAGAAGCACCAAGTAATGGAGGGTAGAATTTTGGGGTTTACCAAAATATGGTGTATACCCTTGAAACACTAAGTAATGGAGTGTACACATTTCCCAAAATGCAGTGGATGTTTCCTGGAATGGAGAATAAAACACCCTCCAATCATTTTATGCTATGTTGCCTAACTCAAAGCCTTTTTGGCATTATTCTGGTTGGTTATTGGTTTTACGACACGTCGACCGTTGAGTCATGTAGCGTCGCCAATCCCTCACGCCGATTGGTCGCGGGCGAAGAGTAGCGACAGGTGAGACTCGAGCCCACAACCTTTCGGTTGTGAGACGAGCATCTTACCCCTAGACCACTCGTCTCCTGGCATTATTCTGCTCACAACCTGAAAAGTAAGCATTTGCACAGAAAACAAGTGGTTCCATCGTCTAAGTCACCTTCATAAACATGGTACTCCAAAAAAACCTACAAGCCCATAAATTTGTTGTGGTGCTGTTAGCAGCAGTGCCAATAATTTTGGCAAGATTCGTCCACAGCATAGTTCAGAAGCTAGGGTATTATTGCGGTATAAACTAACAACAAGGCAAGTTTGATACACATTTTCCTCCATGAAGCAAGCAAATGAGTTAGGTTTGGTTAGGTTAGGGTAGTTCAGTTTTTTAAGTTGGAAAATCTTTGGATTCTTTTAAGAATTGAAAAAAAGAAAGTTATTTTTTTCTTCAAAAGCAGCTGATGGTTGTTTAGGTTTTAAAATTTTGAAAATTTTGCAGAGAACAAATTTCTTTGCATTTTTCCTTTTTTCACACTTTTTTTCTCCAATGGGAGGTTAGGTTAGGTTATGTTGCATATATTTTATTTTTAAAACATTTCTTTTTATGCTATGCATATGTAACTCATTCTTGGTGTTATTTTGCTCACAATCTGAAAAGTAAGCATTTGCACAAAAATAGTGCTCCCATCATCTTAGTCACTTTGATAAACATTGCATTTGAATGAAAATTCCAAGAAGTCATAAAACACCTTAAAGCACAAATTTACCTATTTTACCTCCATGAAGCATACAAAGAAGGGGTAAAGTTTGGTTAGGTTATGTTAGGTTAGGCTTGTGTAATAAGTTTGAAAAAATGCAGCGGAAATTTGTCAAAAGTTTCTTTTTTCTTAAAAAAAAACATTTCAGGCTGTCATATGTTGGGTTTTTCTTTTGAAACTTGAGAAACAAAATTGTTTGGGATCTTTTAGAGAACAAAAATAATTTCATGCATGGAAGGTTATGGGAGGTGAAGTTAGGATATGCCCTATCTTCTTTTGTTATTGTGAACATTACTTTTTGAGCTATATTAGTAATTACCCAACTTCAAGCCTCTTTTTGGTCTTCTTTTCCCTCGCAAGTGAAAAGCATGCATTTGCAGAGGAGACGAGTGGTAAAATTATGTACAACACATTCATAAACATTGCATTAAAAACAAAGTCAAATGAGAAATTACACCACCAGATTTTCTTGTAATTCACAACCAGATGAAAACCGAAAGAACAATGGACCCAGCCTTACCTCACCTGATCGAAAAGCTATGGAAGGAAGTAACCACCATGCGGCGGAATAATACGGCAATCGGTTAATGGTATTTAGTGCGGCGGATATGGACAATTAGCATAGCACGGCGAGGAACTATGACCCAATTAGCACCCACGGCGAGGAACACCTATGACCTACAGAAAAGGCTAAAAAATAAAATGTTGTAAAATAAATCCTCCCAAAAAATTCAAGGAATAATTGTTTTCTTCAATTATCTTAACTCTGTACTTTAGTATCTTAACTCTGGGCCACCCAGATTAAATCAACACAGTCAAATTTTATTTTTGCGGAGTTGTAGAATATCTGTGTCCGAGTGGCATGAACAGTATTTGTTTCACGAATACGTGGCGCTCTGAAGCAATGTATGTCATGAAATCAAAAGACACCGACATTTCTGGTTATCTGGTGGTCTATTTTGCCACAAAGTCTTAACAGGTTTGGAGAATGTCTTGGACGGATCTGGCTAATTTTCACGCGTAAATTTTAGCTGATATCTTTTATGTAGATCGGCTGTGACTGCTTCGAAATTCACAAATACACCTTTCCTTTTCCATAAGCTGATGTAGAACATCCCAATCTTTCAGGAACCGTTCAAAAGTTAAGTATTCATTGCCTTTCTTCGGAGTGGTTTAAAAAGCTCCCGAAAGAGTGGAAGCTGGAGAGGCATGATTCACCCCCGGCCAAGACCCTCTAAATTTCCAATCCGTCCTGGAGAGTGGTAGTTTTATTTACTAGCCAGGCGACGTATGGAAGCTTCCTTCATTTGACGAGGGATTACTTCATGTTTTGAACTTGGAAGTCCAGAGGTGGTATCTCGTGGTAAATGTTTGTTGTGCAGTGCGCTGGTGTTAGGATGTAGGTATTTGGATGATTAATGGACCGGGAGGCGGGAAGTGAGACTCAAGGCCCTTAAGTGAGAGTAGTAATTGTTGTGATGTGGTGTCGACCCGTCGGTGGGTGTCGTCCTTCGTAAGAAATTAGGCTCAATTGAATTGTTCAAATTGAATGCCTCTCATTGCCGTTGGTTTGAAAGGGTGAACCACGATAATAATAAGCAATGTACCTATAGATACATTACATGGATGTAGGTAGGTTACCTAGTACCTAGGTACCTACCTAGTGCCTACCTACTAGGTAGGTAGGCACTTGGTGCAAATCTAGGTAGATAAGTTTTACCTAGGTGCGTCTGCATCCACATCAACATGCAAGTGCATATGCACCCAGTGGCATACCTACCTAGGGTCTTCATGGCCCTGTAATGGATGAAGCTTTCTGATTTTGTTCTTGTTTGGACAGAATGGTTTAGCTTTATTAAATTTTTCAGGAACAATCATTTTCAGCAGACAAATGCTTTGGAGTGAAGGGCTAGTCTGCTTATTTTGGTGTCAGAATACATTAATTTTTACTCCTATGGGTTTGGTGTCACTCCAGTGCACCTAAGCATGCATTCATGCACATTGATTGTGCCCTTATGAAGTGTTTCAGGATATTGTTGGGTGCACCCGTCCTATCCCACACTGAGTACAATTTTTTTTTTTTTTTTGCCTCCCACCTCATAAAAGACTGCCATGCCAAAGCATGACTTGCACCTACTGAGATATTCGGAAAATAATTCCCTTCATGCCTATCTAGTTGAGTTGTGTACAGCCTACTCCAGTTCTCTTTCTAGTTTTGGTCTTGCATTCTTCTGAGCACTTCTGGTCAGGGAATTTCTGTGTGAATGAAAAGTATATGAATGAAGGCATGTATGTTTGTTTATTCACTTGTACTAAACAATTACACTTGCACCAGTATACACTTGACTTGCATCATTATATTTTATATATTCAATGTTGTTATGGTCATATGCATAGTGATCCCAACTTTAGCTTCCATTCTGCTGGTATGCTGTAATTCTTCAACTCTCACAGGCATCTCATCTTCTGTTCTTTTCCTTGCATTCTCTTTGAATGTTTCTGCAGCTCTGGTGATCAGCTGAAATAACAAATGTACATTATTATCAATGATGTTGCCAAGTTGATGTGCCAAGGACCCAAAATGGTTACACAAGATAATGATTATTAGAACTGGTGGATCTCATTCTCACTACTAGCCTAAGATCGCCATATAGTCCATTGAGCATGCTGCTCTGTGGGCTATGTTAACAATTATCACTATTTGATAGTAGCAGAACTAGTTGGGATTTCTTGTGATGCATTAGCTCTTCATCTGGTAGTTGGCAGCCCAAGGAGTGGATATTTTTTGGAGTGTATAATTCTTTGGACAGCCAAATGTAAAAAAAATTGCCATTTTTCCAACGCTGCGCCATCCTCAAGGTGGGCCTCACCCCTGGGGGAGGTTATGCTCAAAGTGGGCGTCACCCCTGGGGGAGGTCATCCTCAATGTGGGCGTCTGTGGGTGGGGGCATCCTCAAGGTGGGCATCACTGCTGGGGGAGGTTATGCTCAAGGTGGGCGTCACCCCTGGTGGAGGTCATCCTCAATGTGGGCGTCTGTGGGTGGGGGCATCCTCAAGGTGGGCATCACTGCTGGGGGAGGTTATGCTCAAGGTGGGCGTCACCCCTGGGGGAGGTCATCCTCAATGTGGGCGTCTGTGGGTGGGGGCATCCTCAAGGTGGGCATCACTGCTGGGGGAGGTTATGCTCATGGTGGGCGTCACCCCTGGGGGAGGTCATCCTCAATGTGGGCGTCTGTGGGTGGGGGCATCCTCAAGGTGGGCATCACTGCTGGGGGAGGTTATGCTCAAGGTGGGCATCACTGCTGGGGGAGGTGATCCTCAAGGTGGGCGTCTGTGGGGAAGCCATTCTCAAGGTGGGCGTCACCCCTGGTGGAGGCCATCTTCAAGATGGGCGTCTGTGGAGAGGCGATCCTCCACGTGGGCGTCGCCTCTTGATCTGTGACCATTGTGACGTGCCGTTTACAGAGCCATGCTCTGTTGGTATGTCCCCGCTTTGGAGTACAGCGGAGACGGCATTTTGGGTCACGTGCGGCCTGGCGTAAGCTTATTGACATTTTAGGTCACGATTCTTGTATGATCCAGCATGGTGAATTATATTAATATGTCTCAGACACCAAGTTCGCTGCCAATCCGTCCGTCATTGTAACATGGTCATAGGGTTTTCTCGTGTATGTATGGTTTGGTGTGCAACTTGGTGTATATGTCTTAGAATCCTTAAAACTTCAGCGCAGGATATGCTTAATCGGTGGTATGTTGCTGGTTATAGATGCTAAATGATGAAACCGGCTCAGTGCGCCATAAAACTCAACTAGCCAGCCAACCAACCAACCAACCAAGACACAGTTGCGTTGTGCTTAACAAAGATATATCAGACGTAAGAGACAGTTGGAAGGTGGAATCTACAAATTAGAAAACATGGGAAAATTGTTGGGGATGATGGTGATTACATACCAATACCATCTTAAGTCCTTGCCTGGTTTGGAGCTTTTCTGGAAGAGTACTTTCCCCATCACACTTGTTCGCAGGAGTCGGAGGAGTCGGAGCAGGAGTCTGAGGCATCCGGATGGGGTTGTCCCTCCAATACAGCAGTGTTGCCAACTTACAAAATGTGGATGAAAATTGCTAGTAGCGGGCGAAATATTTCCATCTCAAGTCGCTGAGTCTTGTATTGCCATTCTACACTAACTGACAGCAGTTGCGCTCTGACGAAGCGTGGCATATGAGACGCAGCTAAGTTTACTTGGCTTTGGCCCCGGGCCAGCAGGGCTGCTGAGCAATCCACAGACCTCACTTGTGTGATGCAATTCAATGCAAGTTTTACGTTTGCCACTTGCAATTATAATTTCATCCTTGATGACAAATGGTGACTATTTGTGTTTCCATCTGACGTCCAAACATAAATGTCGCACTGCAGTCCAGTGTCGTTCCGGGACAAAAGGTCGAAAGACTGGAAGTCCGAGGACGAGGCAGACAAGGCTACCCTCTGTGGTTTGGTCCTGATGATTGTTTCAACAATATACATAAAAACCGCATTCAGGCGGGGTGGTGCCCAGACTTTGACGCGCCCAAGCTTCGGCACCTTGCTAGACTGGACCTTGTTTAATACGATTTGCGCCTATTAGTTGATGGGATGATATGCCACATTTCAAAGCGACATATTGAATGGTTCCGAGGTTATCTCACCAAACTTCAGGTGGTCAAAATGACATGCACCTACAGGTCACACAGGTCACACAGGTCACACCACACTGCCGGACACGAAGGTCACACCACACTGCCGGACACGAAGTAAGACATGCACCTACAGGTCACACCACACTGCCGGACACGAAGTAAGACATGCACCTACAGGTCACACCACACTGCCGGACACGAAGGTCACACCACACTGCCGGACACGAAGTAAGCGTACCCAGGATTGTTCCCAGGATTAACTGCGTATCTCGGTATATGTCGTTTCGTACGTACGTGTATCCTATATACTCTGATTTAACATTACCTTTATAATATTTACGCGTTGTTATGGTTTAGTATCACGAAAGAGAACGACCACATTCTGAGCGAAATTTGGTTTACATGTAATTCGACGTTTTCAAGTTTGGTTCAAAGTGTGACCCATGTGCATCTGAATGCATGCACCTGGCTGAGGGTTTGGTTACACGTGTATGCGTGACATGTCATGGGTACGGCTATGGGTGTGGGGATGGAATAGTGTTGGTGTCTGTGGGAGGGCAAGCATCCCGGTCCCATCGCTTAGTTAGTGTTTTGTGTTGTTGTTGCCCGTGCTTCTATTGTATGTGTACGTCACAGGGTGTAGCTTGCACGTGGCGATGTTGGGCTACATGTGGTGAGGTTGGACTGTACGTGGTGAGGTTGGGCTACATATGGCGATGTCGGGCCACCTGTGGCGATGTTGGGCTACATGTGGTGAGGTTGGACTGTACGTGGTGAGGTTGGGCTACATATGGCGATGTCGGGCCACCTGTGGCGATGTTGGGCTACATGTGGTGAGGTTGAACTGTACGTGGTGAGGTTGGGCTACATATGGCGATGTCGGGCCACCTGTGGCGATGTTGGGCTACATGTGGTGAGGTTGGACTGTACGTGGTGAGGTTGGGCTACATGTGGCGATGTCGGGCCACCTGTGGCGATGTTGGGCTACATGTGGCGATGTTGGGCCACCTGTGGCGATGTTGGGCTACATGTGGTGATGTTGGACTGTGAGGTTGGGCTACATGTGGCGATGTCGGGCCACCTGTGGCGATGTTGGGTGGCATGGACTTGGATAATGTGGTATGTTGGGCTACATGTTGGGTTCACTGGCTACACGTGGCGCTTTGGGCTACACGTAGCGATGTTGGGTTACACGTGGTAATGTTGGGCTACACGTGGCGATGTTGGACTACACGTGGTGATGTTGGACTACACGTGGCGATGTTGGACTACACGTGGTAATGTTTGGCTACACGTGGTGATGTTGGGTTACACGTGGTAATGTTGGGCTACACGTGGCGATGTTGGACTACACGTGGCGATGTAGTGTCAGCTGCTGTATAAGCCTGGTCGGTCGATTTCACTCATCTGGAAGGGAGGCGATCGGCAAACGGCTGTCATTTTTGTGTTGCAATTGTGTATCTCGCTGCGGCGTAAGCAGCCGCGGAGACGTAGCCAAGGTGTTTGGCGGAAATCAGGCGATCCAGTCGAGCCGTACGGCGAATCGCAATGCATCCGTCTGGTGTGTGGTGCAAGTGCCGTGCTGTACTGACACTCGCTCCCCTTCGACAGGCGCTGGGCATTCAGGACGACGGTGCGCTCCCAGGAGGCGGTGGGTCGGCGGCGGCGGCGGACAGCCCCGTCTGTCAGGAGGTGTGCTCCACGTAGGCGGTGGGTCGGCGGCGGGTCGGCGGCGGCGGCGGACAGCCCCGTCTGTCAGGAGGTGTGCTCCACGTAGGCGGTGGGTCGGCGGTGGGTCGGCGGTGGCAGCGACCGCCAGCTGTCGGGTAGTGTGACGCCCGCGGCACAAAGTCCAGCCGCGACAGGCGGCGGGCTGAAGTGACACCTGACCGCTGGAGGTGGCTGCTCCCGCCGTCCCGGCCCGCTGCCCCCCCCCGGTCTGAAGTGAGACCTGACCGCTGGCGGTGGCTGCTCCCGCCGTCCCGGCCCGCTGCCCCCCCCCCCGGTCTGGTGGTGATATGCGCTGCAGCTATGTTCGGCCGGTCGCCCGTTGTTGGCCGAGCTATACCAGTGTTGGCCTTCGTGCGGCGGCCGGCCGCACGAAGGCCAACAACGGGTTGGCCTTCGTGCGGGTTGTCGGGTCCGCCGCCACGGCAGCGACTGGCAGGGGCCCGTCAGTCGTGTCGTGTCCACTCGGATCTCGTCGCGTCATTGTTTACCGAAAATATACCGGCGTTGGTGAGCGGTGAGTGCGTGGTCTCAGCTTCCTGGATGGAGGCCGGATGCCGTGCGGCGACGGTGCATGGACGGTGTAGTTGACCTATAGTAAAAGACCTGGCTCCGCCAGACATACCAGAGAACATGTGCGCCCTCCTACGGTTGTGCACCACAAAAACGCCATTCGTATACCCAGGTCAACTATGCTATCAAATATATGGTGTGGCAATTGGCCCACCGCTGGTCTCCCTCGTAGCCGAAGCCTTCATGTCACCAGTGGAAAGTGAAATGCTGGCCGAAGATCGGGTCAGGCCATTCACCTACTGCAGATATGTCGACATCTTGATCAACATTCGCAACATCAACACACTACACCAGCTGAAACAACGACTGGAGACAATGTCCGGACTGAACCTCACTATCGAAGGAGCCGCAGACGACCGGGTCGGCTTCCTAGACGTCGCCACCCCGCAGTGGGGTCAGCCTCGTTACTCGGCTGGCTTGGGAAATGGCGCTCCCTCGGGTTACCATAACCGCACCGATAAGCTTGGAAGCACGGAGGTGTTTCCGGAGGCTCACGCAGTCCCCACTGTCCATCCCTCTAATCCCCTTCCAGTATCCATCTCGTGCCGACGTCCCTTAGTATGCCCTACATCCAGCCCTGCAACAACCCCTCCCCTGTCACGAGCAGGTAGGCCAGCTTCCCCTGGTCTACCCATCCGCTCAGTTGTATCGGGGTAGTCGCGTCCCTTCGGCCCGTCCCCCGGGGTTGACGGAGTCCTGGAGGCTGAGGTCCCCAGCCGCACGGTGCTATTTGTGACGGGGGACCAAAACGCCTCTTTGGTCCCGATATCCCGGAGGGGCGGGCGGGTCCATAGAGCCCCGTACGGGTGACACTCTGGACTAAGTGACAGGTCGCCTCGGGCTGGGGGACTGGGTTTATTGACTGGGCCACCAGCCAGCGTCTGCCGGCCCGGTCGGCCTGGGTCAATGGGTGTGCGGCGCTGACGTGCGGTCGGGGTGGTGAGCTTCTCTCTCGGCTGCGCAAAGGCGCTGCCTGCCCCGTATTGCTTCGTGGACGTTTGATGTCCTGCTGTCACGACAGCAGGCTTCCCCCGTTTCGGTGGAGGGTCGAACACACTTCCATGGATTCTTCTGACACACAAATATACCCTCGCCCTCGCTCGTCTTGACTTGGACGATTCGTCGTTCCCGTCTTCCCTATCCCAGTCTCGCGTCTCCTCGGTGAGGTTCGATTTAGACGATGTCTCGGTTTGCCCTTCTGGGGATTATCGTCCCGTCGGGGCGACACGACCTGGCAAGATGCCTGAACGTGAAACCGAAGTACAGCCCGAGTTCGTCGACCCAACTGTCCTGATCTGGTCGAGTGCAGAGTTCAGACTGTCCGACCTCAGCCCTTTCCAAGGTGTGAGGGCACCAAGCGATCCAGTACAGTGGTACGGTGCGACAGATTGGGTGATGTGGCATCGAAGTGGAATTTTCTGATCCGGAGGAAGCTAGGCGGGTGTTAAAAACCACACTATGTTTGCGTACACCATCGATGAGAGACGCGTGCAAAGGACAGTGCCTCTAAATGTGAAAGCTCACCACTCTAAAAACTGCTCCAGAGGTGTCATCACCTGTCATGACCTACAAGGTGTGCCACGGTCAGTGAGGAAATTGGGCGCCGTCTTGCGGGGTTCGGTATCCTGGAGGCGAGGAGGCTGAAAACGAAAAGGGACGATGTTTTACACGGCACAGACAACATTGTACTCACATTTAACTCCCAAACACAGCCTATCCATGTGCGAATCTAGCATGTTAAATTTTAGGTCCGCGTTTATCAACCAATCCCGATGAGATGCTTCGCCTATAGTAGGTACGAACACACTAGCCGCCACCGTCGACCAAAGCCGATATGTTGCGATGTGCCTCCTCGGATCATTATGTGTACGCTTTCACATCGGAAACCTTATGCTGTCCAAACTGCAGGGGCGATCATTCTGCTCGTGACAGAATATGCCCGGTTTTCAAACGAGAGCAGAGTATTATACAATTGAAGTGTGACAGGGGCGTGTCACACTCGTGTCATTTCCCGAGAAGCTCGGGAAATGACCGATACGGCCACTACACCTCGCCCTTATGCGGCCGTGGTGGCCAGTTCCGCCCATCCCCTTCAACCCGAGTCATCCCCCAGGAGCGAACAGACATGCCACCTACTGCGCCAGCACCACGAAGCTGTGATTCTCCTGGCAACAATGCTCTAAACAAGATGACAGCCCGTCAATTGATTGACTTGCCGAAGGAATGTGGTCTGACCATAATCCAGGTAAACTCAGGAGATGGAGTCCCAGCGGCAGTAGCTGGAGTTGCAGCCGACTACGTCTTACCGGCTCGCTCTGCTGCCGTGCAGACACAAGCTTCGTGCAATTCCCCAAGACAGCGTCATCCTGAGCAGCGCACGGTCGCCTGCCAAGCTGCCGATCCCGAAACTCAGGTAAATGAACCGACCATGGTGGCATCCACTCAAACAACTCCCTCAAAAATAGCTAAGTTACCGGCCCCATCGACTATGTCATCTCTCCGATCGACCAGCTCATTGCCGTCACTGAGAATTCCTGTGCGAAGTGGAGCTCCGGACCTGACCGCGCGAGGTCGAGCAGAGCGAAATACGAATGTGGCACCGGTGGGAAAGGCGTGGTGGTAAAATATATGGCTGCGAGGCTCGGTACACGAGAACGTTCAAACCACTACAGCAGACGGTCACACCCACCACTTGTACTACAGAAATAGTGACGCCAGGATACAAACAGGATGACACGACACTCAAACAGACGGTCACACCCACCACTTGTACTACAGAAATAGTGACGCCAGGATACAAACAGGATGACACGACACTCAAACAGACGGTCACACCCACCACTTGTACTACAGAAATAGTGACACCAGGATACAAACAGGATGACACGACACTCAAACAGACGGTCACACCCACCACTTGTACTACAGAAATAGTGACACCAGGATACAAACAGGATGACACGACACTCAAACAGACGGTCACACCCACCACTTGTACTACATAAATAGTGACACCAGGATACAAACGCACACACTCAAGCAGACGGTCACACCCACCACTTGTACTACAGAAATAGTGACACCAGGATACAAACAGGATGACACGACACTCAAACAGACGGTCACACCCACCACTTGTACTACAGAAATAGTGACACCAGGATACAAACAGGATGACACGACACTCAAACAGACGGTCACACCCACCACTTGTACTACAGAAATAGTACAGAAATAGTGACACCAGGATACAAACAGGATGACACGACACTCAAACAGACGGTCACACCCACCACTTGTACTACAGAAATAGTGACACCAGGATACAAACAGGATGACACGACACTCAAACAGACGGTCACACCCACCACTTGTACTACAGAAATAGTGACACCAGGATACAAACAGGATGACACGACACTCAAACAGACGGTCACACCCACCACTTGTACTACAGAAATAGTGACACCAGGATACAAACAGGATGACACGACACTCAAACAGACGGTCACACCCACCACTTGTACTACAGAAATAGTGACACCAGGATACAAACAGGATGACACGACACTCAAACAGACGGTCACACCCACCACTTGTACTACAGAAATAGTGACACCAGGATACAAACAGGATGACACGACACTCAAACAGACGGTCACACCCACCACTTGTACTACAGAAATAGTGACACCAGGATACAAACAGGATGACACGACACCTGATCAAACAGACGGTCACACCCACCACTTGTACTACAGAAATAGTGACACCAGGATACAAACAGGATGACACGACACTCAAACAGACGGTCACACCCACCACTTGTACTACAGAAATAGTGACACCAGGATACAAACAGGATGACACGACACTCAAACAGACGGTCACACCCACCACTTGTACTACAGAAATAGTGACACCAGGATACAAACAGGATGACACGACACTCAAACAGACGGTCACACCCACCACTTGTACTACAGAAATAGTGACACCAGGATACAAACAGGATGACACGACACTCAAACAGACGGTCACACCCACCACTTGTACTACAGAAATAGTGACACCAGGATACAAACAGGATGACACGACACTCAAACAGACGGTCACACCCACCACTTGTACTACAGAAATAGTGACGCCAGGATACAAACAGGATGACACGACACTCAAACAGACGGTCACACCCACCACTTGTACTACAGAAATAGTGACACCAGGATACAAACAGGATGACACGACACTCAAACAGACGGTCACACCCACCACTTGTACTACAGAAATAGTGACACCAGGATACAAACAGGATGACACGACACTCAAACAGACGGTCACACCCACCACTTGTACTACAGAAATAGTGACGCCAGGATACAAACAGGATGACACGACACTCAAACAGACGGTCACACCCACCACTTGTACTACAGAAATAGTGACACCAGGATACGAACAGGATGACACGACACTCAAACACATTATTCGGTGAAACTGCAAAACCGCACAGCCAGCAGACAATATCAAACTGAGCATATACTACAACAGCCCAACTACAGCATCACTACTGATGAAAAGTAATACCGCATGACCCATCACCACTCAAACAAACAAATCTGATATACCACTACAATTGCACCTTCGGAGACTGCGCACTCCTACCCCACAGTGGATGCATCGGGAAAACAACCACTACACTCAGTGGAAGACTCACAATGCACCTACAAAACGGCGGGCGACTCTCTCATGCACACAAACGGCACAGCACGGTGCTGACAAGGAAGCTACTAGTTGAAAACACTAAATTACTCGCAACTACTCACAACAAACGACGCCTTATTGCCTTAGAGGCAATATACATCACACACATCGATGCAGCCATCAACAAGCAGACCATCGCGCGTGGAACACCCCAACTCTACGAGGGACAGCCACCCCCCACCCCCGACCTCAGTGACTGCATGTTTTAAAGTGTAATACCGGAAGTCTAAATGTCCGGTACTTCCGGCGCCCGCTCACATAACGCATGCGAATTCTTACCTTAAACACAAATATCCAGTTTATATATTTCACAAAAGTGACCTTCCTCCACATGTCTTGAAAATGTCTTAGGTGAAGACGAAACGTCGACAAAATGCAGAGATGAACTATGTGTTAATTGTTATCCTTACCAATGTTAACTATGATGACTAAACTTACAAAAACAACGAAAAACAAGGAAAATGATACGATCAATTGAAGCGACAAGCAGAAAGATCGCCAACTTGGAACACGCAGTCATATTGAACGAAACATGCACACCCACACACATACACACGCGCGCATCTATATATATACCTTATAGGTATATATATACTATATATATATATACTATATATATATATATATATATATATATATATATATATATATATATATATATATATATGTATATAAATATATATGTATGTGTAGGTATATATCTGTATATAAATATATATATATAAATGTATATATATGTATATGCATATCTTCGTATATTTAATTATTTGTTGAGTTAGTTACTTTCCATGCGTTACTTCTGATTCCAGGTTGCCTCACCACTCCTTACAAAGCCCGCGCCATCCCTGCGAACAAGCCATGCACTTTGTATCGGGAAGTGTGCAGCACGTATTTGCACATTTCCAGCCATTTCGGCTGTTCACGGGCGGCAAAGCTTTCATACCCTCCCCGTGTGTCATGCGGTATGCACAATGAGAACGATGGAAGATCACCCCCCAACAATCTTGCAGCTGCCTACCCCATATCACGACATTATTCCCATTGTTTGGCCAGGCATGTCAATAAAACAAAACTACCTGCTAGATAGTCAGATATATTATCATTGTGAACACAATCACAACTTATCTCCCTACCCTTTATTTCCTTGCCTTGAAGCCGCCTATGCTTTTACGAATGTTAGTATTACCAAATATGCGGCAGAAAATGTGCTGTGTCCATTGGTGTGTCCAAAAACTGATGCAATGGACACGACTTGCGCATGTTCATTGATTTTCGAACTCATGAAGCTGTGAAAATTGGCCAGACGTGCATCCAAAAAGAAAAGAAAAAAACGATGATCTGCATCTGCCTCCGACAGAGATAAAAATAAAACTTTATCATGACCTGTAAATCGAACGTTAGGTAGGGTGCGAAATCATGAAGGCCCTGCTTCCAGTGACTTAACAAGGTCAAGGGAAGAATCTGTTGGTGGTGGTGGTGGGGGGGGGGGGTGCCTGCCTCCACCCGTTTGATAATGTTATCAATAATGTTGCCGCTGTTTAACTCTGTTCAGGTTAAGAAACAGCAAAGTAGGCTGCTGTTTCACACCATTCCACTTCGTATCCCACGACTCAAAGTCGATTTTACGAACAATACCATTATGAATGTGTTGTTATGTATCACGTGACATATGATAATCACTGGTGGGGCAATTCACCAAAAATCGTCCATCGATGTCCTTGGAATACTGATGAAGTATGAAATGCACTGAGCGGTCACCAGTCGACATACAATGCTAGGTGCCAGGTATACCTGGTAATAATAGCATCGAACTCCAAAACGCGGTGAATATGAGATTACTTGTATCAAAATACATCGAATTCGCACAGATAAAAATTGTATGGGGAGGAAGTGGAAGGAAATGCCCCGACCAGCAATCAGATAAATCCGAGGCGACTCCAGTTTTAGATGCTAAAAATAGTGCAATAGGCACGGCATACACAATTGCACCTTCGTATCCCACTTGTCGGAGCCAATACAGCCGACTAGGTTAACTTGTATGTGCCTTGTCCTGCATCAAACGTCATCTACCAATCATTGACCAGTCCAAATCACTTAGCCTTCAAAGCACTTGACAACATGGAGAAATTAATGTGCAATCCATTGGAAGACCACGAATCCACTGATTACGCGACTTCGTCAAAACAATACAAGCTTCTGAAATGTAGTGAATATGTAACAAAGTTGGTTTTTGGGTCATCTTAATCCCAGCCATTCAGCCCCCTACCCCCACCGTTCCTGGCGCGACAAGTTTCCGGCACATACCTTCGCCCGCCTATCTAGATGCTGACGAGTGAAGTCATCGCTCCAGTCGGGGACGTTCAATGGACCTTGCCCCTTCCCCTCCCCTCTCTGGCAGTCAACCCGTCCGCCAGAGCTGAGACCTCGATACCGTGCAGCCGATACCAAACCTACCCCTCCCTCTCCACCGCCCCGGCCGCCGCAGATGTTGCCTCGATAGCCGGCACCGAGACCAACCCCTCCCTCACCGTCAGATGTTGGGCTGCAGCGCCCCGAATCCGTCGGCTGCTTGCATGCAGCCCGAGAGTTGCCCAGTTGGCATTGTAGCAGCTCACGTGTCCGGCGCCAGGCCGAGCGAGGCTGCCGATATGCACTCTCAGCACCAGTTCCCACGGATGGAGACCGAAACGCTGAGATTAGAATATGTCTCTGATGTCAGAGGGACAGCGGGCCGCTTGCGGTAGAAGTCACAGAGTTCGCCTTTGTTCCCTAGCCATGCGACGCAGTAGTGACGTGAACTAAGTCACGTGACCAGTGACGTGTCGTACTGTGAGCTACCTTGTGACGAAGTCGGGAGGGCACAGAAGGGAACTGGCCGTCGAGACGCACGGTTGTGAGTCGGAGCACGACGGGGCAGGGTGACCGAGGGAGGGCCAGCCCTGTTCGGTGCTGAGGTACGTCGGACTCTGCCTGAGAGTCGCTGCGTCTGTTGAGATGTAGTTCTCCGATAGAAGCTGTTGCACCTGTCTGTCAAGGTGGAGCTATATTATTCACGCCTATATCACGCTGCGCCACTAATGTCTGATCTTCGTGCCATTTGTCTGTTGACTAATTTGCACAATATAGAAGTGCTGGCTTTGGAGGAGCGTGTCAAGATGTGAGATCAGAGCTCTGAGGTGAAGGCTTAGAGCTGCTGAATTTATACCCGGGGTCTTAATATCGTCCAACCCTGAGGTCAAACCCTAGTACTATCAACGTGCCAGAGAAGAGTTTGCCCCCTTCAGGGATGGACCAGAAAACTGTTTTACAATGGTGGTCCGTGACCTCGGATTTAGTTTTTACAATGAAGCCGTGACTCGGTATAATTGAAACTGGTAAACGAGGTCAATTTCTACAATTGATGCGTTCGTGACTGAGATGGAAGCTCTGCCTGCAAATTGCCAATAATTCAGGATTGAATCTAATCATGGTGCCTTTGCCTGAAACCATTGTAAAAAAGGTTTCAGGTCCATCCCTGAAGGGGGCAAACTTCTCTCTGGCACGTTGATAGTACTAGGGTTTGACAGTACGACACGTCACTGGTCACGTGACTTAGTCCACGTCACTACTGCGCCGCATGGCCAGGGGAACAAAGGCGAACTCTGTGACTTCTACCGCAAGCGGCCCGTTGTCCCTCTGACATCAGGGACATATTCTGATCTCAGCGTTTCGGTCTCCATCCGTGGGAACTGGTGCTAAGAGTGTATATCGGCAGCCTCGCTCGGCCTGGCGCCGGACACGTGAGCTGCTACAATGCCAACTGGGCAACTCTCGGGCTGCATGCAAGCAGCCGACGGATTCGGGGCGCTGCAGCCCAACATCTGACGGTGAGGGAGGGGTTGGTCTCGGTGCCGGCTATCGAGGCAACATCTGCGGCGGCCGGGGCGGTGGAGAGGGAGGGGTAGGTTTGGTATCGGCTGCACGGTATCGAGGTCACAGCTCTGGCGGCCGGGTTGACTGCCAGAGAGGGAGGGGAAGGGGCAAGGTCCATTGAACGGCCCCGACTGGAGCGATGACTTCACTCGTC
The DNA here is from genome assembly GCA_034440615.1 of Ashinkailepas kermadecensis. Lineage (NCBI taxonomy): Eukaryota > Metazoa > Arthropoda > Thecostraca > Neolepadidae > Ashinkailepas > Ashinkailepas kermadecensis. Next base: position 242,942 of record JAOTOM010004957.1, read on the forward strand.
AGCATCTATATAGGCGGGCGACAGGTATGTGCCGGAAACTTGTCGCGCCAGGAACGGTGGGGGTAGGGGGCTGAATGGCTGGGATTAAGATGACCCAAAAACCAACTTTGTTACAAATATGACATGAGGTGTGTCAGATACGTCTCATACGGAGTTGCACATGGGACCGGTTTTATTCGGAGATAATACTTCGACCCACACGGGGAATATAGGGAGAAGTCGCGGTTTTTGAAGCTTAACAAGAGGTGAAACCAGGCGATGGGACACAATCTCATGTATTTGCCACAAGTCAGAGCCAATATTATCAACCATATTGCTATGAATATGCGTTGGTAGGCATGAAACAACTTATAGTAATCAGTGGCCGGGTAAGTTCACTCAGTCGTTCAATCGCTCAGAATCTGTATAATGAAAACAAGCTACGTAGCGCACATGCTCTCGGGTCAACTTATGGCGCCACCCTGTACCAATGACATTACACTCTGAAACGCGCTAGATATGACGCCGCTTGGCCCTCGGATCAACTTATGGCGCCACCCTGTACCAATGACATTACACTCTGAAACGCGCTGGATATGACGCCGCTTGGCCTTCGGGTCAACTTATGGCGCCGCCCTGTACCAATGACATTACACTCTGAAACGCGCTGGATATGACGCCGCTTGGCCCTCGGGTCAACTTATGGCGCTACCCTGTACCAATGACATTACACTCTGAAACGCGCTGGATATGACGCCGCTTGGCCCTCGGGTCAACTTATGGCGCCACCCTGTACCAATGACATTACACTCTGAAACGCGCTGGATATGACGCCGCTTGCATCAAGAGACATCGCACTCCCACAGAGAAACAAACGGAACGAGACCGGGAGTTCCGATAAGAATTCGCAGAGCTGTGAATTATCGCAACAGTTGGCTTATTTTGTTTGCCACGCTGCCTCGGCCGTCTCTGCTGTCGTTCATGTTCAGTGCATGAGGCTACTTTGAAGCGATTACTCACTCCAGTGCTGTGAGTATACGTTTGCACCTCAAGATGTTCCAGAGTTTGCGCTGACGAAATTAATGTATTTATTCTTTAAAATATAGGATTGGGTGTATTGTCCCTCTGCTCGCTGGCCACTAATTTTAGTTCTTGTTATGCTTCCGGAAGAATGGAATTCCCTGTCCGATTCCTTGAGCGCCCATGACGGGCTTACATGATTGCATTGCATTGAAAATTGAAATTGCATTTGCAGTGAAAAGACCTCGTGGAGTAGTAGGTTTTGTACTACGCTTCTCCTGAAATTTTATCAATGGACACACCACTAGGGGACTGAGACAAACATTGCTATGATGGTAATATGCGTAATACGTAATCATGAACTTCGGCTGATGAATCATGAACTACATAGTAAGATGTAACACTTACAGTGACAAAGAGAAATAACAATGCTTCCCTGATAACCATTCACTTGGATACATAATGCTTAATACAACGAAGAATGGCTCTTAGATGCTCCTGGGTTTTAGACATTGCGTGTAAAGAAAATATACGACCTTCAATATACCAATATCACTCCTGACGATGGCCCCTGGCCGAAACGTTGAGTAATAAAGTATAATCCTTAACGTTACTTTTGATGTCAACTCAGCACCTCCTGGTATATTGAAGGTCGTATATTTTCTTTACACGCAATGATACATAATTCATTAAAGTAGGAGAGCTTTGCTAAAATACCCTCCCGCTGAGATAAAAAATTAAAGTAATGAGTACAGCAGGAGACATCAGGCTCATTTTTCGTTTGGTATTGGTGGTCAAGCTCAGGAAGCGTATTTTGAATTCTGTATCTTGCATTTAGTATCGACATTAATACTGTGGTATGCAGGTTTTTAGATGCTTTATTGATTGATAGTGCATGCTCAAAAATATGCAGAGGTTTCTGGCGTGCTTAACATGTGATAGTAAGCAGCTATCTTGATGGCAGGTAACGAGTTGTCAAGTAGCCCATTTCAGAGCTGCATGCATTGCAACGACCAAGAAGTTCAACACTGAAAAGCTTTAAAAGCTGATCAAACGCGACGGGCAGCCCATCAGCGAATCTGCGAAAATGCAACAGCGGATGAACTGAGCGCTGAATTGAACATGAGCATCTATTGGTGCAGTAAACATACGAAGTAAATCGAGCATGTGCAGTCAACATAGCTACCTGGAGAGCAACATCGGAGATAGAGAACCAATCGTCTCGAACATGCATGACCATCTTGGAAATTAAGTCAATTTTGAGGCCAGCGCACGACAATGTCAGCCAGTTCCGATTGCCGGTCTGTCTCGCTGAAGGGGGTCTCCACCCAGTCTGAGTCTGATCTGGGCAGCAGCCGACCACGCAGCCAGCCACACAACCCAGCACACAGCCCGCACAGCACTGAGCGCGCGCAGTCGGACAAGTCGGACAAGTCGCCGACCATGTCGTGGCCGATGGCGGCCGTCTTCATCACCGGAGAGGTAGCCGGCAGCGGCATGCTCGCGCTGTCCTACTCGCTGACGCGGACGGGCCTGGCTGGTGCCGTCCTGGTGCTGCTGCTCGGCGTCGTGGCGGCATACTGCGGCATGTGCCTGTCGCGCTGCTGGCTGCTGCTGGAGCGGCAGCAGCCGGAGCTGGCCGGCCGCTGCCGCGAGCCATACGCGCTGCTGGCCGGCCACGCGCTCGGTCCAGCCGGCCGCGTGCTGGCCGCCGTCACCGTCTCCGTTTGTGCCTTCGGCACTTGCACCGTGTACGTGATCATGTGGGGGCAGATTCTGTCTGAGTTGCTGGCGCCCCTAGTGCCCGTATCCTACTGCGTGTGCGCCACGCTGACGGTGATGCTGCTGCTGCCCATCTCGTGGCTGGGCACGCCGGCTGATCTGTGGTGGGTGGGTCTGGTGGCGCTCACCACCATCGCCACCTCCTGGGTGGTCATCATGCTTCAGCTGGCCATCAACTTCGGCCGGCTTCACAGCGCCGCCGTCTTCCACAAGCCCGAGTGGATGTCGTTCTTCCTGGGAGTCGGGCCGATCCTGTTCAGCTACGGCGGTGCTGGTGCGTTCCCCACCATTCAGAACGACATGCGGGAGCGACACTTGTTCAGCCGCTCGCTGCGGGCCGGCTATGCCTGCCTGACCAGCATGTACGTGCCCCTGGCGACGCTGGGCTACCTGGCCGTCGGAGATAACCAGCACCCCAACTTGCTGACCACGCTCAGCAGACAGATGGGCGGACCTGTCTCGGTCGCCACGCACATGCTCTTCATGGTGCACCTGGTGTCGGCGTTCTTCGTCGTCATTAACCCATTTTTCCAGCAGATGGACGCGCTGGCTAGGATGCCTCCCACCTGCGGGCTGCGGCGCATTTTGTTTCGCACGTTCTTGATGCTGGTGCTGCTGTTCGTGGCGTTGTCGGTGCCCAACTTTATCCTCATTATGGCCCTGCTGGGGTCATCGTGCACTACGCTCACGTGCTTCATCCTGCCGCCGTTGGTGCAGCTGCGGATGACGTCCGGACCACCCCTGCAGCCGGGTAGCGATGTCCAGTGGAGGCTGCCGCTGTGGGAGCGTGTGCTGCTCGTTGTTATCCCCGTGGTGGGCATTGGTGTGGCTGTTAGGGCCTCCGTGTCTGCCACCGCGCACTTGTTCACCCACGCTCTTGATTCGACCTGCCTCTTGACCATCGAACGGCCTGACAGAACACCACCTGTCTGCCGACCATCTGACGGTTGGACAGAGCACCACCTACCTGCCGACCATATGACGGTTGGACAGAGCACCACCTGCCTGCCGATCATCTGACGGGCGGACAGAGCACCACCTGCCTGCCGACCATCTGACGGGTGGACAGAGCACCACCTGCCTGCCGACCATCTGACGGGTGGACAGAGCACCACCTGCCTGCCGACCATCTGATGGGTGGACAGAGCACCACCTGCCTGCCGACCATCTGACGGGTGGACAGAGCACCACCTGCCTGCCGACCATCTGATGGGCGGACAGAACACGACGCCGTGCTCTCGGCTGAGCCGGTGTGGATGACGCTGACCTCACGTCTGGTATTCTTATAGATGGCGTTGTCCTCGTGTCTGACATTCTTATAGGCGGAACTAACCTCACGTCTGACCTTACATGTGGCGCTGGCAGCGTGGCTGAAGGTTTAGCTGATGTTACACTCAAGGGCAAGTGTGTACGTAAAGTTGACGCGGGCATTAAGTGACACGCTGTGGCTCTTTTGGACAGGGAAAATGTACATGGAAAAGCCCAAGCTATGCTTCTGCCTGGGGAGGGACGGGTAGGAGCGCAGCGGCCCGCCAGCAATTTGTGTCGGTGCCGACGAATAGCGTGGATATCGCAATACCGTGTATGCGAATACATTTAAAACACCAATTTTATTTGTTGTTATTCGCGGATACGACGGAACGATATATTACGAAGTCGCAACAACTTCACTTACATTGATTATCACTCCTTGATCACAATCTCAACCTTTCAACTCCAGTTACTAACTGGGTACTGAAACATGTCAGCATTTTCACTGTTGTATTGCTTAGCTAAGTATCGGTATTACACGTCATGACTTGATAGGCGTAGCCAGACATGGCTATCAGCCAATTATTACGAGTTTGTGTATTGATTCGCGCCATATACCGAGTGAGTAGTAAAACACAGAACCAGAGCCACCAGACACTACTTGGCGTGTTGGTAAAGGGCCTTGAACTTTAAACAGACATGCAGCGTACCATGTTGCATCAGTATCACCTTGGATGAACCCGTATAACACAATTTGAATGATGTGGAACAGATAAAACTTGACTGACTGCGAGCCATTGCATCAGTTTGCGCGTGCATTCTCATCACATTGTGGGGGAGCGGCAAAAGAACGCCAACTGTAGGTATGACTGTCACAGCTCTAATGCAACGTGATATGTCATGAACTATAACTGGGTGCGGCATTGACATCAGTGGACTAGTGGTATTATCACAGTGTGGGGACCATTGCACGTTGTATACACTTATATTGCTATCACAGCAATCATATCAGGTTATTGGTTTTGACTCCAGAGATCACGGGTGTATGAACGGCCCAATACTGGAGAGGAGTACAAGCGCAAGCAGATTTGGGCTCCAGTTCATTCTAGTCAACGCCCATAGTGTAAAAGGTTAACATCGGGGAATATGTGAAGACACGTTCCCAGCTCGCCAGAGATTATCACAACCTGCACAGCACCACTGTACGAAACAAAGTCCGTCATGCGGATTTATGTGACAGTTTGTTGGCTGGAGGTGTAAGTGCGGCGAACTGATCAGGTTAGGCTCCAGCGTGTCCGTGCTGCTGCAGGTACACAGTATGGGATGGCCGGCCGACACCGGTACTGTGTCTCTCCTCTACTGCAGGTACTCCCACACGGTGTGGTACAGGTGCCAGTGCCGCCACAGGTACATATCACCGGGCGGCGGCCACACCGGTACTCGTCCTTACATACTCCCACCTGGGGCGCGGGCCGGCCGACGCCGGTACTGCGTCTCTCCTCTACTCCAGGTACTCCCACACGGTGTGGTACAGGTGACTGTGCCGCCACAGGTACATATCACCGGGCGGCCGGCCGACACCGGTACTGCGTCTCTCCTCTACTCCAGGTACTCCCACACGGTGTGGTACAGGTGACTGTGCAGCATCTGCCGGATCAGTGGCAGCTTGTAGAAACTATCCTGGTTGAGCCGATCCCATGCGGCAGACAGCACCGCCAGCGGGTCCTCTGGAGACTCCCGCGGCGGCTCCAGTGAGTATTCCGGCGCTAAATCGCCGGACGATGTCGACGCAGAATCCGACGAGGATTGGTCAGATGAAGACGCGTGGGATGAAGAGCCGGCTGGAGAGTCTGGCGACGACTGGGACTGCGCGTGCTGCGGTGACTCGTGGTGCGGAGTGTCTGTGGAGACTGGAGAGGTGAGCGGCGCACTCTCCGGTGTCTGAGACCTGCTGACGTCGGCCGGGGCTGGTGACTGGGACTGGGCGTGCTGCGGTGACTCGTGGTGCGGAGTGTCTGTGGAGACTGGAGAGGTGAGCGGCGCACTCTCCGGTGTCTGAGACCTGCTGACGTCGGCCTGTGGCCGGTCAGAGCCGTCGAGCCGGCGGCGTTTGTGGAGCTGCTGCAGCTCAGGCACGATGGTCGACGTCTTTTGATCGACAAAGGAGTCGGGGTAGTCGTCCAGGTCCTCCGCCTCCACCTCACTCCAACCTGAAACGGAAGGATGGCACTGTCACATACAGTGTACCACAAATGGACGTGTGGTTCGAGTCGATCCTCATTTGGGTAGTGAGTACATTTGTGCCAGTGGTACATTTCGGCAAGTAGTACGGTTTGGAGAGGTGTGCATTTGCGGCAGCAGTAAATTTTGGGTAAGTGGTACATTTTGGGCAGTGGTACATTTGGGGAAGTGGTCATGGGTGTCCCTTTGTGAACTTGATTGGGGATGCTCATTTTCATGAGCTGCCACAAAAACCATTTGTATCTGGTGTACGTCCATATGTCATAGGTCCAATGGCTAACCCTCGGGGTTAGTCATAGGCCATTCTCCCGATAACCAATATAAATGTCCGCTCGTTATGGCAACAATCTCTTTCGTCTTGTGCAAGTGTTACAGAACTCGCGGTTGTTCTATTTGCCTGCAATTTTCACCATCGAATAAGGCTACGGCGGTGAGTAATGAGCGTAACCGGTAGAAATGAGCAACTTTGAGCACCCTTAAGTGCCCAACGCATTTGTTGCGCTTAATATTTGAAATTCGTTCCATATTTTGAACTTTTAAGGCCCGACACACAGGGTCCCGGGAGATCATTATATATCCACGGAGTTCATAGCAAATGTACATTCTGATATCTTGCTCGGGATAAAAATACACGTACAATATTATCTGACGATCTGAATGGGCTGCGTGCTTATCGAGACCGAACCGGGTAACATTGTTCGACATGTTGTTGCATTTCGGTCTCTGAATTATACGTGGAGTAAGAATGACATACATCTATAGATATATATATATATATATATATATATATATATATATATATATATATATATATATATGTGTGTGTGTGTGTGTGTGTGTGTGTGTGCGTGTGTGTGCATGTGTGTATGTGTGTAGCATGTAGATGTAAGTTTTGCCTCCATGTTCATGTACCAAACAGCATACATGTAGACATACCCATTTCGCACTGCAATTGAACCTTTTCTGGTATCGAAAAGAAAACGTATTCTGAGCACCGTGATGAACTGCAGAATGCTTAGGTTTAAACGAGGGCAGCAAAGTAAGGACGGAGGAGCAAAGCAAGGACAAGAAGCAAAGGACGGCGGCAATATGCCGCACTATAGACCCTCACCGAAATAGCGGCAGCAATTAGCTTATCATATGACGTTGAGTGGTTCCAGACTGCGCTACGGATGCCATCGGGTGTACTTTCAGCAGTGGATGGCTGCACCCACTGGAGTACAAGTGAGTGGGTGTACCCATTGGGATATCAGTGGGTGGATGTACCCGGTGGGATGCCAGTGGGTGGGTGTACGCAGTGGGTGTATGTACCCAGTGGGAGCCGAGCGGGTAGGTGTACCCAGTGCGGATACCAGAGGGTGGGTGCACGTACCTCGTTTTCCGGTGGACGCAGTGTGCTCCAGACCGTCAGGTTGCAGCCGAGTCTGCTGACTGGTGGCTGTGTCCACGCACGTCTCCAGCAGAGGGTGCAGCTTCAGCACTGCCTCCCACGAGTCGTCGTCGAGCGGGTCCCAGTGCGTGTCCGGCTCCGAGTCAGGCGACAGTGACGTCGGCACCAGTTGGCACATGCCGAGGTCGGCCTCGGCGGCCGGGTCACAGCTGAGGAGTGGCTCCGAGTCAGGCGACAGTGGCGTCGGCGCCAGTTGGCACAGGCTGAGGTCGGCCTCGGCGGCCGGGTCACAGCTGAGGTGTGGCTCCGAGTCAGGCGACAGTGGCGTCGGCACCAGTTGGCACATGCCGAGGTCGGCCTCGGCGGCCGGGTCACAGCTGAGGTGTGGCTCCGAGTCAGGCGACAGTGACGTCGGCACCAGTTGGCACATGCCGAGGTCGGCCTCGGCGGCCGGGTCACAGCTGAGGTGTGGCTCCGAGTCAGGCGACAGTGACTCGGCACCAGTTGGCACATGCCGAGGTCGGCCTCGGCGGCCGGGTCACAGCTGAGGAGTGGCTCCATTGACTCAACGGTCACAGCATCACTGCTCTCCTGACTGGACCACATAGTGTCCAGGTAGGGCTCCAGCGCTGCAGACCAGTCACTAGTCGGCTCCTGGGTCTCCAGGTACGGTTCCAGCGCTGCAGACCAGTCACCAGTCGGCTCCTGGGAATCCAGGTACTGCTCCAGCTCCGTAGACCGGTCACTATTCGGCTCCTGGGACTCCAGGCACGACGGAGTATCCGAGTCACGAGTGGGCTCCAGCTGGTTGCTGGGTGCAGCAGTCCCGCCATACGCCAGCACTGGCTGGCTGTTGCGTGTGTTAGCTGAGCTGTTGACCGTCTCCGTCTCCGGCTCCGCTGACGACAGCGAAACTTCCATGGTCTCCTCGATCTGCCGAAGAAGGCGGAGTTCATCAGTCCTAATTCCTCAAAGCGCAGAGGTCGAAAGATCTACTCACGTAGTCGCGAGCGTGGTGGTAAAATAATAATGATTTCCTCCTGAAAAGGACGGAAGAGAAGCACACAGTATCAAAAGAGTGTTATCAGTTTTGTCGATAAAAAGCCATACTTTTACCATACAAATAAAACGTTTGTTAAGCATACGATCTCAAGTTCGTGGACATAATTGAGGAACAATGTATTTACATCATGCTTGACTTTCTTGACAAATCATTACAAGCAACTCTTTTCGATATATTTCAACTTCATCAACAAGGTTGCCTAAGAGTAACACAACACTTTCAAATACCTGTCCCCGCGACCAATTATATGTTTTTATTAGCATTTATTGCACAAAATGCCTGCAACAAAATAAGCTGCTCTCGCTTCCATATAATTCAAGATATACCTATAAATCAGATTATTTCCGAAGAAAATCATGTCGGGCAACACATTAATAGAACATATGAAATTCTGCAATGAATGGTATTGATAATGATGTGCTATATATGACACACCCGTTTTATTCTGAAATTTGTGTTCCTGCATCGCGCTTTGCGTCTTTTTACTGTTGGTGTTCGTTTTTCTCCTTTGTCTAGGAGCACTTTTGAACAAATTCAAAAATAAATTTTTTTTAAAAATGCAAGATTAGCGATTTTATAGCAGGTTCCCATTAATACCTCAGGATAGTCTTTCCTGGAGCCCTTGAAGACGTTACTAGCTTTGCCATTTGTCTGAGAAGGCTTCAGGAACATCTTTGACTAAAATCTGGTGGCGAGATCTGTCCAGCAAGAAACACGATCGGGGAGTGATGCGACCTGCACTAACTTGCTTACCATTACCTAGTTCTCATCCCTGGAATTGAGGCATGGATTTAATTGATAGAATCAATTTTATGGAATTAATGCAATTTTCCATGCATCTCTGCAAATGGACGTGATCCACGTCTGTATCTCTGCAAATGGACATCGTCCGCGTCTGCATCTCTGCGAATGGACGCTGTTCTCTGTCGCCTTTACGTATCGTACGTACGCACGTAGGGTGGTGAAGAATTGCACCATAGCTGCAGCCACGGTGGCGGCGCAAATTAATATGGTGCCATGGATTGTAATGAGGAGTGTTCTAGGTCTAATGGTGAGTCCGTCCATGAACGTATATGTTGCTGTCTAATTTGATACGAGTTGTATGAAGGATTAATACGAGGGGCTGGCAGGCCCTAATGTGTTCCAACAGAGATATTGGTGTCAAGCGAGCCACTTTACCACACCTCAGCTACCCACTAGCCACCGTCACCGCTCGCGTGCTCAGCATTTGGGTACAGAGGTGTAGACGAAACCACGGACAACAATACGAGGGAGAGTCAGGGCAAATCCCCTCCACCTGCTCACGAACTCACTCTTGGTCCAAACACTAGCCCACCCAGGGGTGTGTTGTCCCCTGCTCTCCATTACTTTCCGGATTTCCACCGCATTTGTTTTATTTGGAACTCCATGGATGTCTCTTGTGTCCCAGCGTCACTTCGCATGCCACGACATGTACGCTGACATAACATACACGATGTAGAACAAGGCCTAATCCATCGATCGCATGTAATGCTGAAAGTCGCCATGGTCGGTATGCTTAGACATAATCAGCGTTTCAGCTGTGTGAGCTCGGCCCACCTTTTTAGGCGTGCTGTCAGTGAGTCGGCGATTCTCTGGAACATGGCGCCCATGCTGTCAGAGAGTAGGTGATTATCGGGAACATGGCGCCCATGCTGTCAGAGAGTAGGTAATTATCGGGAACATGGCGCCCATGGTGTCAGAGAGTAGGTGATTCTCGGGTACAGGTCGCCCATGCTGGGCCCCATGACGCAAGGGCCCCAAAAGAACGGCCCGACCCCTAAACATCGCACTGGGCCACCACAAAATCGAACCGGGACACCTGAAATCGGGCTGGGGCCCTAAAAGTTCGCACCTAGGCCCCTGAAGATCACGCTGGGGGCCCAAAAGCCATGCCGCGTTTCAAGAGAATCGCGACAGGAGTTCCAAAAGGTCGGGCCGGGGCCCTTGAAAATCACGCTAGGAACACGACAGATCGCACCGGAGTCCCAAAAGTCTTATCGGTGCAATCCAAGAAATGGAGCCAGGGCAACGAAAAGTAGACTCGACATGGAAGATCACTCTGGGGTCCCAACAATCGTGAGGTTTAGTGTCGTAGCCATTAAAACACGCGCTATGGATCACAAGTGGCCACGGGGACAACAAAAATCGCACTGAAACCTAAACATTGTACGTCCTGCCCTTGAAAATCTCATTGGGGGGACCAAAAGTCGCGCCGGAACCCTAGAATGCGCACTTGACTTTCCAAAAATCAATTCGCACTAGGAATGTTAATCTGCGGCCAGACGTCGAGGACCAACCCCAAGAGACGCGTTGGGTCCCGGACAAGAAACGTGTTGGGGCACGGAAAAAAAAAACGCACCGAGAGCCAAAGAATCCCACCCGGCCCCAACAATATCGCACAAGGGACTTACAGAACATAGATATCGACCCCAATAAATCATCAGGGAACGTCATCGAATCGAACCGAGCAGCGGGAAGTTCAGAACAAGTCTCGAAATAAAATTATCCGAAAGGGCCTTTCTACTTTGGAGGATGCCATCGGCTGAGGAAAAAAATCAGGCTGGTTCAAAAACCGTTCAAGAACCGCGTACAAAAGAGGAAAATGAACCCACCGCTCCCTCCTGAATGGGTGAGCTCCCAAGAATCTCGCCGGAGTCGCCAAAAATCGCGCTGGGGTCCCGTAGATTCGCGTTGGTGCCAGCGGAATTCGATTAGGGGCTCCAAATGAATACAGCGGTCACAATAAAGCTCACACCGGATCCCCGAGAATTTGCGCCTGGGACGGCCAAAGTCGCGCTGGGCCCCAGCTAAGTACAACGCGCCCCGCGAAATTATGCCGAGCCCCCCCCCCCATTTTGCTCTCGGGACCCAAATTCACGTCGGTAGTTCAACATAAAAAAATCGGGTCGGGCATCAAAAAATTCACCTATACAAGAATAGTGTCCCAAAAAATCGTATCCGGACTCGACAAATATCAAGCAAAAGCAGTTCAAAATAAGGAGAGAATCCGAAAAATTAATGCCCGAGCCAGGAAAATCGTTCCGTAGCCAGACCACAAAACCACGACCACAACAAAACTTACCACCTGATTCGCCAACATTCATACATACCTAATAAACATTACATCAGTCTTCAAACGTCGCGTACGGAGCCGAAAAAAGGTACCGGTTCTCGAAAAATTGCGGCGGGACACCACAATATGGCACCGGATGCCCGACAGGGCACGCTGGGACACGGGCTTTCAAATATTCAGAAGGCATCAAGAACTGCATCTAGCCCGGAGAACTGTCTTCAATTCCCCCAGAATCATCTGTAATCTCCTGGACCCGAAAAGTCACGCCGGATCCCGATAAATTATAGCGGAGCTCACAAAATGCTGACTGACAAAATGCTTCAAAATGACCACTTGCTGGGGTCGCACAAACGTGCGATCAGGAGCCCCAAATAAACACCACGGGGCCCTAATAGCACAACGGGAGGCAGAAAATGCACCGAGCCCTCCAAAGCGTACCGAGTCTTGCAGAAAGCGGCAGGGGCTTAAACATGAGTTGCAGCTCTAAACATACCCACCGGTAGTTCTAAAAAAAAAATGGAAGCCCTCAAGGCACACGGGGACCATAAGGACGCATGGTGCCTCAAAAACAGGCCAGTGCTTTCAAAAAGCGACATGGACCCAAAGAAAGAACAAAAAGGCCGGTCAATAAATAAGGACATCGGGTTCTTCGAAAACGAGACGATTCGAAAATATCACCTCAAATACCTAAAAAATGTTGTCTGTGCACAATGAACACAAAATGAAAAGCAGCAAAACTCTATTCGGTATCAAATGTGGGAGCATATTTAACCAAAGAGATGAGGTACATCAAAGCTCAGCGGGTCACCGGATTTCTTCACCAGAAAATGTTGGAAGATGTGAACGAACCATCGAATTGACTTCATCGTATTTTCCCAGCGAGCCCCATACGAAGCATTCCACACGCCAAATATGGAACAAGACTATCATGTGACAGCAATTTGCAAAACGTGGGAGGCCTTGCAAAAACTGGAGAATGGCACCTAGGGTCTCGAATGTGCCGAATGCGCAAGGCGGGTGTACACGCGCACGAACGTTGGCGTTTTGGCGAACGGGCGTTATTAACTGGAACGGGAGAAATTGAAAGTTTTACATTTTTGAATGATTTGTACAGGTGTATTTTCAGCAGTGTGAGCTGACTTATCAAGGGATACTAAAAGAAGAAGCTTCGAACAGGATGGGGAGTTAATGTTAAAATCCGTGACTCAGAAACAATGGTGGTAGATTGGGCCCATCCACAGGAAAATCACTACTTGTTTTTTTTCATGGCCCGTTTGAAGAAAAAAATATTGGTCAAAAACCGGGCCTTTTTTAAAATGGGGATAGGTGGGCTCTCTTCCAATGTGTTTGCCACCCCAGCGAAAATCCTAGGTATACAACTGTGCTTGCACCTGTACAATAGAGCGCTATAGCATTCACAGTATTTTTAAACTGCTTATCAGGCATCAGGCGCAAAACACAGTAATAAGCACCTTGTAGAATAGTTTAGAGTATAGGTAGGGGCAGCGCCTGCCACTATGCATCGTGCTTCCTCGATATCTATTCGGGAGTCTCCAGCGAGATGAAATCAAGCACCCTTGTCCTGTCGTACAAGGTCACTTACCTCGAGTAAGGTGGAAAAGTCCAAGATGAGGTCGTCTGAGCTGCTGTCCATGGTGCTGAAGACGCTGCTGGCGAAGTGAAGAGCCGGGTGGCGATGTTGTCACGACTAAGCGACAGTCGGTACTGGCCACTGGCCGGCCTCCCCCTGTCTGACCCTCACCACTTCCCTTCCGCTCCCGGCAGTCGGCCGAGCAGCCAACAGGGGTACCAGGCGCAACATGTTCTACCCCCGCCATTGGAGGTGGAGGCCACACCTTCCCTCTTGGTACCGGCAGGCACCAGCTAATCCTTCTCCTGGCCGGATCGACGCATACCGACGTGCTCAGGAATGTGAGTCGGATTTGCTGTGATCCTGCTGTTGTAGATAGACAAGACAAATCAGAAAACAAAACTTAGAACACATCAATTGGCTCAATTTCACACGTAGGCGGGTTTTTGCCATCTTCTCTATCAAGAACTGACACTCTAACTCCTCTCTATCTACAACTGACTGGGCACAGAGTGATCGCCACTCGTGTTGGGTCCACACTGCCCATATCATACGAGTGTTTTGACCACCTTCTCTATCACATAATCGGCTGGGCAGAACGTGATCATCACTTGTGTTGATCCCAGACTGCACATGTCCTCTGTTGATAATGGAATAACCTCTCGAAAATAAAGCGGTACATACAGGACTATACAGGCAGAAAAGCTGACAAAAACATTTTCATTTCCGAGACATTGATTCCAATGGTAAACTGAAACAAGATAGTGGGCATAACGTACACCAAATCAGTCGCTTTGACTACACCAAGTGGAGCAGAGCAAGCCGGGATTGGAGCGAGCACCGGTCAGGTGACTCTTGTGTTGTGACTCAGGTCAAACCAATAGGACGGCATAATCCTGGAATTTTTGACGTGAGACGAAAACTTAAATGGTGCTATTATGCAGTGTAATATTTGACAGGCATGTACAATACGCTTGAATTCGATATATGAAAGCCCACAGAATGGTAACCATCAATTGCATATATACATGCACATATATATATATATATACATATATGTGTATATATATATATATATATATATATATATATATATATATATATATATATATATATATATATATGCATATAAATATAAATATATATAT